>JASAND010012865.1:0-28956 GCA_030248195.1 Trissonchulus latispiculum
GACTAGTTTTATTTTCTTGTAAACATGTAGAAATAACGTATGAATATATTGAAGTCAAACCATATCCCACGACCGGTCACAATTTGGGATATCTTTTTGAACATGTTTTATTTGTTATTAAATATCCTTATATTATTAAATTCCCATTAATCTACCTACAGTTAGTCGATGTTACTTTATTAGTATTTTGTTTGCATTTTGCTACCAAAATTCAGCAAGTGTGTGCCATCAAAAATCAAAATTCAGCCCAATACAGTCCAGTTTTTTGGTACTTTGGTAATGAGTCATATGAATTAGCACAGATGTTTAGTTGTTTTGTTACATTGAGCTGGATAGTCGGATTGCAACCTTTTCTAGAGCTTCAGTTAGTTAGTTAATTATAATTAGTGATCCCATTTGCCTTGCAAGTTTAAATTCTGTTAGATACCATATGACCGCCTCTTGACATAGATCTAGCTAAGGCTAGGATTGTATCCAAAGCAGAATAAATTGTATTCTGTTTTGCTGAACTCCCGATTTAAATTCCCGAAATTGCACTGGGTCGAAGTCCCGTCTACTAGGTAGAAATTGGGGTATCGGTATTACACTCGTTTGACTATACATTCCAAAGGAGGGTAACTCCTCTTTCCCATGAGTTATCTTTGGAAAGTCATTTGTATTTTCATATTAAGTTACTTACACAATCCCAGTACTTAATACGGTTCTATTTTGATTACGTGTATTTTTGGCCAAACAAATACTTATGCTTAATTTTTGTCACTTTGTGCTTTAATTTTTGATTGTTGCTAGCATCTCATGGTGCCTAGTATATGCTTATTCAGCTGTACTATGTAGTATTTACTCGTTTGTTTTTGTGTTTTGCTACACTTGTTAGTTTGACTAATTTAGTCTAGCGCTTTTGACTTGTAGTTGTTGGTTTTGTACTTGTAGCATCATTGCTCTGTACTGCACGTACTTGTTGAGAGTTCAGCTCACGTACCAGTTCGCCATTTGTGCAGTGATCCTCTCGGGAGTTCGGATGGCGAGCCCTGGGGAGATGTAACGGATCAAGGTTGGCATGGTCAACCTTTCCGTTGCTGGCGGTTGTAGCTAGGCTAGCTACCCGCTTGGCTTCCTATAACATCATCATGTGGGCTGGGACACGTTTGCAAGTCACGTAGCTCCCCCAACGTGTATGCGTGGGATTGGGTGGGTTCCCCCCCCTCGTGACTTTGGGAGCTACGTGATTTGGGGGAAATTCTCACTAGGGGGCGCTCGTGGGAGGGTCCAACCCATACACTCGCTCCCCTATTCACTTCTGTATAATTCTGTCAACGTGTGCGCTTGCTATTTATCTGCTATTCTCCCCCATTACTGTAAATATTCTGTGTGTCTCCCTCAGCTCTCCCCAGAGCATTGGTACGTTGGCTGACCCTCGTCAGCCGCTGTGACTGTAAGTTAATTATTGTGTGTTTGTTTGTGTGACTGAGGGATCATCCCAGTATTTTATATTATTGTTATACCTAATATACTTGTTGTTCCTTTCTTAATTAAAGTGTATTTAGCTAGGCTAAGTCTTTCTGAGCTCCTGCTAGGTAGGTAGTTACATTCTGAGTGAGTGAGAGTGCGAGTCATCTCGCCCTTTTACTGCGTATATTGTCTGGCGAGGCTGTCCCGACCGTCTCCTGTAGTCGGTCTGTTATCCATCTGTGCCACGGTCTCCGCGTCCGCTACGTCTGGGCGTGGTAACGGTGTTAGTACGTAGGTTAAACTACTAGCCCCGCTACAGTCAGGTTCGACCCCTATCTAGCCCCTAGCAGGCAGCGTAGACAGCTAATAAGAGCTGAAGATCAAAAAAGGACTAAAACTTTACCAAAAAATTCCATCTGAACATTTTAGTCCAAGTTTTTAGTGTCCCTATATTTAGGGAAAACGTGATCCAAATTCTGTTATACTTCTAAAAATGTAACACTTAGTGCAAATTTTGCAAAAAAATAAGCGTCTATTCCTTAATAATTAAAATGGCCGGATTAGACAGATTAGCCGGATTAAAATTTTAATTGCTATTTCAAAAGTAATGTTGGATTAAACGAATAAAACTGACTCGTTGAATCTGACGCATTTTTGATCTGCAGATTAAACGGGTTAATTCTAATCCACTTAATCTGCCACTAGAGTAACAGCAATCAAAATTTTTAATTCGCCAAACCTTTTAATCCGCGTAGCTGCACGGGGATTAAAAACTGGTTGAAAATACAGAAGACGGCTTTAACGGATTAAAACTTCTTTAAAGAAACAACGATTAAGCAGGTCGGATTTAAATTAATTCCTTGAATGTTTAATCCGAAGTGTGAGTATAAACGGAATTAGATTAAAATTTTAATTCCAGATGCATTCAAGAAGCAGTATTTGATTTAATTAATTAACTTAATTAAAACATCAATTTAATTTCGTTTAAATTGTTTAACTAGCTGGATTAAACTTTGATCGAATCATCTGACGTCCTATTTCTTTAATGACTAGTGATTAGAACAATTGTATAATTTTGATCTGATCTCTTTAATTTTTGAAGAAATAGGGCCTAATTTAGCTTATGATTATTGTACACCACTTGTGATTCTTCCATATGCGCACACCTTTGTCTAAAATTCCCAAATTTTAACCGGTTGAGCTCAAATTCGGCTTGTTTGCTTTTGTAGCGATTCAGCCAGAGCAGGTGCACCAAGACGAAATGGTCTTCGGATTCGTGTTCAGCGATCCTGAAAACTCCTCTATGCACCTTTTCAACGAAATTGGAGACAAAAAGTTTTTGGTTCCCCTTTATTCCCTCGTAGAAAACTAAAAATTTAAATTTTTTAAAAATTTTAAAGTTTTGTTGCATATTGATCAGAAATGTGTTTAAATTTACCCATACCGAATTTAAGGGGGGGGGTCCATTTTTGGCCGATTTTTCGACCATCTCCGATTTTGCTCATTTTCACATATTTTGTTGTCCGATTGGTATATTTTAACGAGTTTTTGAAATGAAGGTCGGATCTCTTACGGTTAGCGAGTAATTTCACCTCAAAGTTGATGTCAGTATGTGTTAAACATAGGAAACGGAAAAAGTAGTGATTTTTTCCGTGCGCCAGAGAAATCTCGCCAACGACAAACCGGATCACTTCAACGTCCATCTTATATCTTAAATACGATCTAGAAGGGTGATTTGGAGGAAGCAGAATTTTAATTTAGGGCTTAAAAAATTTTTAATTAATTTTTTAAGTTTGCGAACAGCCAAATTTGACTGTTTTGCAGCGTTGGAATTGGGGGTCAGCAACTTTGATGAAATATTCTGAAAGCTGTAAGGCCTAATTTAAAATTCTACTTCCAACAAATCACAGCTTATGACAATACAATTCGAACGATACCAATTGATCCTGGTTAACTCTGTTCGATTTCGAGATTTCTCTGGCGCAGAAATCTCAATTTTTAGCAAAATTTTGAAAATTCCCGTTTTTTGGCAAATAACATAGAGCTATGGCAACACAGACCTATAAAATGTTAGACTATCTATTTGCGCACCATTATTGATGACTTTAGGTCGAGTTTGGGTACAAATGGTGCAGGATAGTGCACCCAGTTGGTCGCTGGGATTAAATATGGGGGTCTGACAACCATAATCTCAAAAATAGCGATTTTTCAAATTTTTCGAAACATCTTAAATTTTATATCAATCGAAAGCTCTCATTGTCCTGAACATTTTTTCTTCTTGGACTATTGCCCGAAAATGCACCAAATTCAAGTTATCGGCCGTTAAATGATTTTCGTTTTCAAGGCTTTCCAGCGCCGGTGCTATTCCCTAAAATCACTAAATAAAGTAATAAAGAAAAGTTTTCCCATTCAAAGCTACCCTAACTTCTTTTTTTGCATCAGATAACAAACATACAACCGAATGAAGCTCCATTCTCAAGGAAGTTCAGGTGTAAAGTGCCTTTATTTGCTGCGGCACCGCCATTTTCACTTGTTTTCAAATTGCATGCAATTAATAGCAGGTTACTCGTTAAGTACTGAACGAAACTACTCGAAATTGAAACTCGATATGCAGGACATGTGTGACAAAATTTTGTGTGAAAATGAGCAAAATCCGTGACCATAAAATTTTTCATGGTGGACCCCCCCCTTAAGCTCAATCGATTAAGTTTGGCGAATTTTATACACAGGTGTGCGTATACGGAAGAATCACCCAAGCCACCTTAAACCTTTTTAGTGCAAGGCCCCCCAGGACCTATGTCACGGTGAAAGTCTTCCAACTAGAAAATTTTCCCTCGGAAAAGTTTCACCGGTGAAAATTTCCCCCGGGAAAAATGTCACCGGTTTGTGCCCTGAAAACTATCGCCAATAAATTGTAAAGTTGTACTTGAAATTTACAAGCAATTTCAACTTTCACCGACTTTCTTTTCTCAGAAAATATTATCTAATCAATTGAATCAAATTTTAATCGTTGCCCAACGCAATTAACAACATTTTTATATAGTTAAAATTATTATATACATTATTATCACATAAGGACAAGACCCTAGCTCCTAACAACTGATAAAAATCCCAAAATTATGGGGTAGCAAAAAATTAAGGGATTGCAAGAACTGAAATTGTTACTTCAGCACCTGAGCGTGACCCGCAACATTGGAACCACAAGTGGGATTCGAACCCACGACCGACTTACCGAGGCTACAGTCGCACCAAGCTTGTAGAAGGAGTTGGCATCCAAACTGAAGTAACAATGAAATTATAATGCGTTTTTCAACGCGGACAAACACGATCCAACATATATTTGCCATGAATTCGTCCTTTTTAGAGTGGTGCATGTACAAACTTTTTTTAGTAAAGTCGCAGCTAACCAACTAGTAGTACGGGCATATGTCTCAATTCTGCTCTTCGTCCTGGCCAAAAGATAACATAAAGTCAATCGTTGGACATTTGTTGAGTTCCAAAAATTAAAAAATTTAAAACGATATAAAATTATCGTTTTGATAACCAAGAATTAGACAAACGACAGTCATTCAAAATTTGGTGCATATATCCTAGTCAGCACCCTAAAAGGCCACAACAAATTTATGGCCAAATTGTATACAACGTTTTCTCATATGTGTACTATAAAACAGTTTAAATTCTGAGTTAAATTCTGAGTTAAATTACCTTCCGTAGTTAAGGAATAACCAGATAATAAGTGCTTCAAATTTGAAAACAATTTTAATTAATTAGTTTAATTAATTTAAAGAGAAAATGCTTTATTCCCTGAAAACGAAATTGAAACTAGGTTTCACTTTGCGTACATACGTTACAGTTTCAGTCACTAGAACTGAAACTTACACTGAAACTATTTCAGGCACCCGACTGAAACTAAAGCTGAAACAGAAACTGAAACTAAGTTGAGCAAGAAACCTTTCCTCAAAACTTAAAGTTTTGATAGCTTTAACCCGGTCTTTCGTTAAGTACTCTGCAATAGCAATCTGAGTAATCATGAAATAATGCTTTATATTTGTCTTTCACAGACTGAAACTGAAACTGAAACTGAAATTATCTTGGATCGCCGACTAAAACTGGAGCTGAAACTGACACTAGAATCGGTAACTGGAACAGAATTATTCTGGGGGACGAAAAATCAATTTTTCGTTTCCTACACTTAACACAGCTGACTTCCACTTCAAGCTGAAATTACGCCCCAACCATTAAGTGACCCGATTTAAATTTTGTTTACAAAAAATACGAAAATGAACAAAATCGGAGATGGTCGATAAATTGGTTTAGACCCCTCAATTGAGTTGAACTTGGTGAAAAAGGTTCCGTCTTAATTCCACCCTACTGTGCTCGTGTTTTCCTGAAAAATTTCCAGATATGGTTTTCAGATCGTTTCCTCACTCGTTTCTGTGTTTGTTAGGTTTATTTTGCTTTTTAATCATTTAAAGGTGGTTGATTTAATAAATTTCAGTTTAATTTAGGGAACAATTTAATACATATGCACAATAAAGAACGAGTAAAGGTTTGAAAAATTGGAAACTTGGAATTTTCCTCCATTTTTCGGTTTTTTGATTAGTCTTCGCAGAATTCGGAGATTGAATCTGGAATTAAAAGACGACAAAGAAATTATAAGACAGTAATGGACAAGTGCAGCCATCTAGTCTTTCTCGTTGAACGTTTCTGTAACAGCGACTTTAATACTAAATAATTATGCAACACTTTAAAATGGAAGAACTCAAGGCACCCAACATTTTGGCGTTTTAATTATATGTTAACAACTGGAGTCTTGCCATTATGTGATAATTTCATAAAATATTTTATTATGTCTGGCAATGATTTGAATTCGTTTTAATTATTACATAATATTCTGATAAAGAAGTTAATGAAAAGTTGAAGTGCCTTTAAATTTCAGTAACCTACATCTCAATTGTGAAATCCGTGATATTTTTCCGTGGGATTTTCTATGGGGAAATTTTACCGTGACACCTAAATTTTTGACACCGAGAAAAATATGTGGAGGTTCTCTGAAATTGAGTAGACGACTTGGCACTTGAAAAACTGTAATTGATCACCTGAAAGACAATATCGTTCTAGTGAAAATCGATTCAGTTCCTATACAGAGTTTCGATTTTGCAATCCCAACGCCTCAGCTTTGGTATCCGGAAAGTCGCTCTCTATAATCTCCCCCAGTTCTTAATTTCCATAATTCCATCCAGTTACTGTAAGATTGTCCTCGATCCCTTAAATCAGAGACATTTCTTCAAGAATTTTTAGGGGTAACTAACTGCGTGTTATACTTAACAAAACGAGGTTTACACGCGAAGCGATTTTTGAAGCGATACAGCGAATGAATGAAGCATTCTTCCGCGAAACGCACTTGGGGGGGCAAAATATGTGAGAATATGCATGGTTTGAGAGAAACAACTGATACCAAGACTTCGCCTTATTAAAACTGAGGACAGTCTAAGCCTAAGAAGCGAATCTATGCTTGTACTCTTGTACTGGACAGGAATTTTGGAGAGTGAACCCTTTGTGGAAGTGCGCCCCAGGTCTGGGAGGGGGTGAGCCCCTCAGGTCCACCCACCAATGCACACGAATGAAGACTGGAATAAAACTAAACACAAGTTGCCTTTCGGTATACTTATGAACACAGTCTAAAGCCAGGTACTGGCTCAAAAATTGTGCAGTACCCAGAAGTAAGAATGATGGCTAGGATGATATACAAATATCGAATGTCTATAGTAACTAAACGTTTGCTAACTTTGCTAAAACTATGACCACAACGCAAATGGCAGAATATTTTTGTCTTGATGCAGAGCAAGATCGCTCTAGCGAGTTGCTCCGAGACAGTAAGGACATCACTCCAAAACTTCTTTCCTCGGATGTATCAAGGCCTATATTTGCAAAATTTGCCTTTGTTCGATGATCCAGAAACGGTTCAGGTTGCGCATAACACACAGTTCTACGTAGTTATGATAAGTTTCGCACTTAACTTAGGGAACCTGTTATAACCTGTCATTTGCTACCGACTTGAAATTGCTACACATCAAACAAAGATAAGTCTCCGGGCGAGGTGAGATGTTAATTAATGAGGTTGTATTGTTGCCATGATGCGGATCAGCACGCTTTCAGCGAACGTTTCTGAGGCAAACAAGTCTATGAAATGATAATAAACCAGTAAGGTTTGATCTGCCGAGAGTTTGAACCAAAACTATCCCGATATGCTTCGTTATAGCAGACTCAGAATTTACGACTATTCGTGAGAGGCTATGTTATGCTCCCAAAAATCTGGGATCTCTCGCGTTCAGCGACTTTCTATGATAAAGTTTCTCGATTTTTGAAAGAAACCATCTGTTAATTGCTACTGTGCATAAAGTAACTGTAACTGACCCTACTGAAGAGCGTAACCTAAGAAACCATCTGTTAATTGCTACTGTGCATAAAGTAACTGTAAGTGACCCTACGGCTCAAGATTAAGATTCGGCTTAAGACTCATTAGCGAGAAAATGGCAACTTCTGCACCGACGCGTCATTTCATAAACAAAACAAAAACGTCGTAGCATTCCAAAAATTTCCACATTATTAAAAAATCTCATGATAAGCTTATGGATAAAATAACAAAGTACAGGAAAACTACGGAATTATTCTAAAATTCTAAAAACTTCCGAAAAAACTCTAAAATTGGAGTCTAAAAAATATAGAGCAATTGCAACTGTTGACAGTGAGTGCTGCTTGTAGTGAATGTAATACGCAGTTTTGGTGAATTATGCAAATGAGGATTTCCCCTTTAAAGATAAACAAAAATCAATGCCCAATTTTACAGAAAGTTGCCAACAACCATGTTTGCACTTATGTGCAGTGTGTTTCTCTTAATTTGTCAATGCTGTGTTTTGTTATCTATTTGTCAGTTTCTACTTGTATTTCAATTTTCAAATTTCTGTAATTATTGATCTGCCAAGCTGAATCTTTTTAGAACTTTTCTACGGTGAGTATATTCTTTTTTAATTTGCATCTGCAATTTGCATTTTGCATCTGCAATTTGCATCTGCAATTTGCATTTGCATTTTGATTTGCGTAAAGAAATTAAAATTCACTCTTAACAGTTTTACAGACAGAAGCAGATCAGAGTGTAGATTACAAAGTATGAATCTGCACATAAAATGCATTAAGTTTGAAGTATTGATTCATTGGCAAACAAAGTTTATTGAATGTCGATGGGGCATAACAGAGGGTGCTACTGGTTTTATTAAAAATGGTTTCAGTCAAGGGTTTACATTCAAGGGACTTTTTATCGGTTTTCAAGCTTCAAATGGTTCTCCCAATTTTGAACATTCAATTTTCAATTCACTTTCCAACGTTAGCATCATATAAGTTCACATACAGGCAAATTTACTCACTAACTAAGACCAAATCAGGAAATACGCTCTGGATCACAAAGACCGTGATGGGAATGCCACTAGTTGGGAGGGTATCTGCGGTGCCGGCCCTTCTTGAAATGACCCAAAACAGTTTGATGGCCACATCTCAGTAATTGGCCATTTCATCAGCCCAGCTGCAAAAAACACGATAACGAAGCAAAATAGTGAGAAATAGCAAAGTTGAACGGCATTCACGGATATTGAAATTTCTGCAAGAGTTCCAAGAGTATGGTATTAAAGTAATATATAAAAATTTCAGGAAGAGTACATAATAGGAAGAGTGACACACTCAGTCCTTCCTAGTAGATGAAGCTTGCGAGATGCACATTAATGACAAAACGTCTGGGTGGTGCAGCTTACCGTTGTTAACCATATGTTTATATGCGTTTGAACTAAAACACATTAGATTAGCTTCGCTTAACCTCGTGTCAAATTGTATTGTTAATCGTGTGTTCTATAGCTCGAATGAACCTAAATAAAGTTGATTGGTTAATATAACTAGTGCTCCTGCTGCTTACAATGAGATTCATATTAGTTCATTCGCATGTTAACACACGGTTAACAATGCTAAGTGGTAACCCTTGAGGCTTCGACCTTAATGGTCCAGTGTCCATCATCTCACTAGCTTAATAGATTTTCAGTCTCACCCTTCCGATTATAGACTCTTGGTTTAGGTAATTCAATAAAATTTTTGATTGCGCATTTACGGGATTTAACATTTCACAGACTTTTGAGTAATGCGAAACTGTGATGGTTCAAACAGAAAGCTTCTCAGTCCTTGAGGATACCACTTACCGCCTGGGAGCCTTCAGGACACGGCGATTCCTCAGCACCATATAAGGTCGCATCCTCACATCCTAGAATTAAAGTTAATTAATTAATAGTGGCATGTTTGCTTTTACTGTAAACGGAATGAAAGGTTTAATTATATTCAGTTCAGTCCAGTTCTTAGATAGCTATCGATTTCCAATTTCAAGTTAGAAATCCTAAAAACACAACACAATAATACTGCTGTCCCTGTAAGATTAATAATACTCTATGAAAACTCACAAAACTGTAGGCTGGTACTTTGAGGAAGCAAGGATTCCTGGGACCGGATCCTGAAACAAAAAAGACCCAAATAAATTATTTAATATAAGATTTGTTTTAAGGAAATTGATTTAAGGAAACTGAAAGCTAACGCAGGCCATTTCATACTAGAGTCTCTACTCCGGAGATGACACGGGTCTCTTTTTCTTGACCCGGTTACAAGGCCAACACATTTTTTCCTGGTTCAATGGCACGAACGGAAGGAAGGCATGCCGTCAGCCGGTGTCACGTGCTAATCTTTCCCCGACTTATTTTTCTCCCCAGAAAAATTAGCCTAGGATAAGCCATCCCCGGAGAAAACTACGATAGGCCTACGCTTCCTTTCCGAAAAAAATGAGCCTTAGGTGACTTTTCCCCTCAGACTAGGCTGGTCTCCCCCTCCCCGGAAACTAAGTCTAGGCCGATAGGTTAATCCCTCCTGACAACCTGATTATTTCTATTGTAGAAAAGTTTAATGCCACTTTCTTTAAAAACGCACGAAGTTAACCATAAATAAAGCACCTGTTAGCTGCAGGGGGAACCATTTTGTGTCACTTGCCACTTTGGAATCTTCCATAATTTATTTAAAACTTGTAAAAGCCTAAATTAAAATTTTAATTGCAAGACTCCCACAGACCAGCCTATGCCGATTTCTCCGAAGCAAACGTGAAAGGATAAAAGTCACCTTAGGCCATACCTGAACTGGAGGTCAAATTTCACTGACCCTTGTGGAAGCAAATTTGGGTACCCCTTGTGAAAGCGATTTTTCTTAGGGAGTACTTTTGAAAGCGATTTTTAAGCTATTTTTACCATTTTTTAGTAAAAAACAGCAATTTTTGCTAAAACACTTTTTTCGGACGTTTTTTAGCAAAAAATAGCAATTTTAAGACGAAAATGTTTGGAAATTTTAGTCGTAAAACCTATTTTTCGGGCACTTTTCTTACCCCTTGTGGCCAATTTTCTAACCCCTTACCCCTTGTGGGAGCAATTTCGCGACCCCTTGTGGGTGACTTCTCCGAGGGGGGGAATTTCCCCCCTTTCCCCCCCCCCTTGTCCACCTGTGCCTTAGGCTCGTTTTTCCGGAGAGGAAAAATAAGCGTGTCGTAGTTTTTCCGGGGGGACTTATCCTAAGAAATTGTTTCGGAGAGAAAAATAAGCCGGGGGATAGCCCGTGACACCGGCCCGCTGCTTTCTGATATTTGCCTGCTGGTTTGGCACGGTCAGAAACGCAACTTGCTAAAACTCAAGCCTGTGAAACAGGCTGCTCGACTAGCAGTAAGTGACAATCAAAATCCTCAACCTCTATCATGAAATATCTGAGTTACTGCTTATCTGCTAGCTATTTAATACAGGAAACTAAGCTTAGGATGATAACAAAAGATATTTAACATTTTTATATATTTCCTCAGTTAGCACACTTCCTTCCTCTAAGGCGAAATTCCAATCTGGATTGAAAAACCCGACGTCCGACCCCGGAATGAATCCCAACGGACGCTGTCGGTTCCTTTGGGGAAAACGGCGTGGGGGTTCCCCTGCAACAGGTGGAGGTAGGTCCTTGTCTAGATTCACCTCCGGCAGGTACGGATCCTCAGTAGGAAACACCAGTAAGTTGGGGCTCCAAAATTCTTTTCCAGGACCCGATAAAGGCAGCCTTAGCTGGTTTGCATGACGATGTAAAATGTCGGCGCCCACTTGTACCCTGTACGCCACAGCCCCTAGCCGTACTTTTACCGTCCCTTCCACCCATTTTGAGTACTGTTGCCAGAAGATCGTACCCAAACCAATGACCCTGTAGGGTAAGACTTTGTTCCCGGACTGTTCCTGGGACTGAAATCGGGTGGTCTGCATGGGCGCAGCACACTCAGGGAATTCCGGAGGATGCGGCTACAAATGAGCTGACACGGAGGAACCCCGGCTGCAATGAAATAGTTGAGCTACTGCTTATCTGCTAGCTATTTAATACTGGAAACTAGTGATGTTTCAGTCACTGAAACTGAAACTGAAACTATTTTGAGAAGAGACCTGAAACTGAAATTGAAACTGAAACATTTTTAGGCAGCCGACTGAAACTGAAACTGAAACTGAAACTGTATTGGGTAAAAGACTGAAACTCGGACTAAAACTAGTTTCAGCCTTTCCTTAAATCTTGCAGTGTTTAAGGTTTTGAGCTTCGATTCTGTTAACATTGCTGTAAGAGAGGCTGAGTAAACATTAAATTTTGCTTTATATTAACTCAGAGAGCTAAAAACCGTTGTTTTTAAGCGAATTGAAACTGAAACTGAAACTCCTACTGAAACTAAAACTGAAACTGAAATTATTTTACGTTGCCGACTGAAACTTAAACTGAAACTGAAACTATTTTGGTTCGCCGACTGAAACTGAAACTGAAACTGAAATGATTTCGAACCACCGACTGAAACTGAAACTGAAACTAAAATCGGCTACTGAAACAACACTACTGGAAACTAAGCATAGGATATTTAACATTTTTATATTTCCTCAGTTACCACATATCACCGTAGATGCATTGGAATTTTCAGAATCACTGGAAAACATCAGGTTCGATATAATTACAAATGACAGCCAAATTATCGAAGTTTGGAAATTTGTATATTTAAGACGTTTCCATTCTAAAATATGTAGGTCTGAGTTGAGACTGCAGTGTTGCGGACTTTTTCGCTATTTTCATTTCAGTCCGGCTTTGCCTGTTTCTAAACTTTAGAGATTCAATTCAATTATATTGTCATCAACTTCCAGACGCCATTCCAATTTGTTAGCAGTTTGTGCCGTGATTCAAATCATTTTTATAAATATCTGTTACTGGCTAATTGTTTATCGGCAAGCGTGCAATAGTGAAAAACGTTTATTAAATTTTCAGTTAACTGTAGTAGTATGTGAAATTTGAAGTTCAGGTTCAAAAGTCGGAAATTCAAGTTTCCAGTTTATGGAGCACTCAATTTCAGTTGGAATAATGACACCTCTTGAGGTAATGTTGGAGCTGAGGCAGTTTTTAAGTTATCAATGCAGGCTGAACACACGTTGGGTTGAAGTTTGCTAGTGTGAAGTTGATGCCATTTGATGGAATGAATGCAATTCTACATGTGCCCTAATTCGAATCATTTCCTTAGCCGGAAACCGTCCTTCATCAATCTGAATGGCCTTGAGGTTCCACCGCTCGGCTTTCCTGTTGCCTATTTCCTTAAGAGCAGCCTGCAGGTTGAATGCCCAATGTAGATTCTTCCAAAGATTAGTATAGAGTGAGGCAGTCAACAACTGGTTGTACTTCCGGAGTCGATATTCATTTCTTACCTGTGGTGCCAAAGACGAGTGCGATCGGAAACTGTTGAGCCATGGTTAAACCTAACCCTGAAAAAAGAAGAAAACAATTAGTACAAACTGTATTTACCTTCAAGGTCCATGTAGTAATCATCCTCCCATCCTCCTGATCCGGGACCTCCAAATCCGGTCGGAGATAGGCCGGACCGGACGGATGATAGACGGCCACCGGAACCGGTTCGTTGTCCGGGACGACCTCGGGAGCCACCGGACTCAGAGGGACCGGAAGTGGAGCGAGCGCGGGTGGAGTGGCAGGAGGCTCAACCACCTCCATGGCCTCTTCGGCGGAGGAGGCCTCCAACTCCTCTCCCTCCGAGAGGGCCTCCACTGCTTCCTGGGCCGCTTCGACCCACGCTTCTTCCGCTGCCAAGGCCACCTCCAGTTCTGGTTGGATCGGCTCTTGCGGCTCCGGCAATTCCGACACTGCCGGAGCCGCTTCTTCGAGGTCCGCCTGCTCGTGCTGCTCTACCCCCAACTCATCAGAGGCTTCGGATGAAGTAGAGGCACTTTGGGACAAGGTGCCCTCGCTCGACCCCTCGCTAGAGGCTGACCTAAAACAAGTCAGCAATTATGCAAGGTGTATTTTCAAAGACAGATTCATAGTCTCTGCAACTGTATACCAGAACGAAAGTTGCACAAGTGCTGCAAAATGTGCACTAATCAAAGAAAAACTGAAGCTGAAGCTGTTTGGAGCAGTAGCCAGTTTTTTGCTCAGCTTGTTTCAAAAATACCAAGTTTTAAACGTTGGGTAAAAATGAATTTTTTCTTTCCTTACGAGAGTAAAATTCACCCTTACTCCAGCTCAAAAATCTGACCCAGTGTGAGACCAGCCGCCGTGACCTGCTCGGTTCGCGTGGCCTCAAACTCTTCGATGGCCTCGCCCGGGAAGTCGTTATCGGCCACTAGAACGGACTGGAGGGATCTGGACTCCAGAGCGAAGTCCGCCAATGCGCCAAGGTCTGTGAGATCGTTGTGCTTCATGTTAAGCAGCTGAAATAGAAAAGTCGGAGAAAGTATAAACAAAATAGTTCAAATGGACAGTTTTCAACCCTGTCAGTTTCGAGTATTTGAAAATTAAACTTCTGTGGAGACTTAAGAATGTTACCTGAAGCTCCTCATGCTGTCGCAGCTGACCCATGAAGTTGTTACAATCCTGGTCACCAAGGTTATTGGACGCAATGTCCAATTGGACTAAATTCGGGCACTTGACCAGAACCTAAAAAACATAACCCAGGTTAGGTCTAAATGGAAACCAAAAACATACAGAAAGTTGAAGAAAAGTTAATACACTGCCTTAGTCAATGTTGAAAACAATGTTCTCAATTGTCTTTCAAATCATTTAAATTTTAAGTTTAATCCTAAATTAAGAGTTAAGAAGCCATTTTTATATCAAAATGCTGCGTGACATTTTCTCTTTCTAATGCATACTATGAAATTAATGTTGCTTTTCTAAAATTTTTTAACACATTTTAGAAGAAGTATAATTTTTTAGATTTTTTGCAGACTCAAGTAAATTTTTTTGCGAGACATCGGTTATATCATTCGATACATCTATCAAAAAGCTGGGGACAATTTGTTAGTTATTGCACTTCGTTATGGAGAAATAAGCTAAAATGTGCTCGCAACCTGGATTTTACCTACTTTTTCTAACTTTGGCAAGCGACCCACTTTAGCTATAAAGTAGCTATCGGAGCAACTAAAAAAACGTCCCTGGGTATATTTGTGCAGATCACATATGTTAAGTACCCGCCCTTCAGCTTGCATGGTGAATGCTCCATAATCTTTGGAAAAAAATTGGTCGTATTTTTGCAAAACTACTTTTCTTTGATAGCTGCCTACGAGATAGCAATTGGAAGATGATCATCTGTCGGATAATTTGCTCCTGTGAAACCTTCAAATCGACACCCTTAGTTCGATTTTACAGTTTGCATAGCTCAAGAAATACTGGATTATTTGATTTCTGCAGAAAGGACAAGTTTTTGACGCCAAAATAAGAAAATTGGCTATATCTCACGAGAGGAAAAAGCAAGAAAGTTGCTTTCCAAAGCAAAATTATAGAGTTCAAAGAGATCTTTCGAATGGTTATAGTCATATCCACGCAGCTGCTGCCAAACTTTCAGAAATTGGCAAAAACCGCCCTGAACAGAAATTTCGAATTTTTGAAGCGGGATTGCGCGGAGGGTGTTGAACGCTAAACTAACTTCGTTTAGAAAGTTTCTTCCAATTTCATCATGATTTACGTCGTCAAACAACAGTATGTGCCCAAAAGGAATCACCACCTTAAGTAGTACTAAAGGTTAAACTTAATACTCAATTTGCACTCAAACAGCTAGCAGCAACAATGTGATTTATCATTAGCTAAACTTGTCTATTTGTATGTTAGAGCGATGTTCACTTGATTGACTGATTGATTAGTAGGTTTTTACTTATTTGGTTTTCTTGATTTTCTTTTTCAAGTGATACGTCGTCACTTAGCGCTTTCTCGGGCGACGACGACGACATTTTCAGAAGTTATTATAAAGATAACTAATGTTCAGCGAGCTCTATTCTATCCGAAAAATTGGAAAATTTGAAATTTTAAGAAACCAAACCCAAATTTTAACAAAATCGGTTGAACCGTTAACCATTTCTGGGGTGGGAGGGATATTGCAGAAAAGATCCAAATACTAGGAAAACTATACAGCAATAATTTTTAAATCATTGTTGCGAAGAACTAGATCTCGTTAAACGATAAAAAATTATGTACTTTGGTTCTGACAATGTCTTACAGTTCCGGCAACAACGTAAGGCATTTTGAAGGAGTCACAAAATCCCTTGCATTTACCCCTGTTCTAATGCCAGGTTTACCAGACCTGAATCACACTATGTAATTTTTATGAGCACCTATTTTTTATTTTTATTTTACTAAGTTCAGTTCAAGCTCAGTTTTCGAGCGTGGAACCGGCCGGTTCCGAAGTCTACCGGTTCCGGTTCCGGTTCTAAAAATCCTTCCGGTTCGTTTCCGGTTCCGGTTCCAGTTCTGGTTCCAACCGGTTGTAGTGGAACCGGCCCCAGTTCTACTTCTTAAGTCAGAGTTAAATCTTTTTAGGCCATGAGCCTTGGATTGCGAGCTTCTTGATCCAGACTTTTCCAGTCCTTTCAGCAAAGAGTCATTCCATGACTCAAAAATTGGTGTTTAGCTGCAGTGCTACCCATTTTAAAATTGTTAGATTGAGCATTAATCTAGAGCGGATCAAAGAAAATTGTGGACTGGATCAAGAAGCACTCAACATACTGTGATGATTATACAAAAAAGTATAAATAAAATTTTGTATTGTTTTTAAATACAGGCAAATCCCAGAAATTTTGTGCCGTATAGATACGAAGCGCTGTTTACCACCGACAGCACCAGAGCAACATTTCACAAAAAGACCAACACCTTTCGTCTTTTCACGAAAAAATTTGGCTGATAGAACAAATGAACATAATCTGAAATCAAGAGTCTATAATAAGAAGAGTGAGACACTCAGCCCTACCTAGTGTTTTAAGCTTGCGAGATGCTCGACACACTAAGGTATCTTCTCGAAGTGGGGGGGGGTAACACTTACCGTTGCTAGCCATGTGTTAATATACGTTTAAACTAAAAAGGCTAATCACCTACCTTAACATATCTTGAAATCACATGTATAAGCGGACCCCCCAAAATCTCGGGAGGGGGTTCTGAATTACACGTAACAGCTTATAAAAGCGTTTAGCTCTTCGCTGATTGGTTATTCTTAACTATCGTATGCCGCTAAAGCGATTATCTAATCAGATTCGTTTTAGTTCAAACGCATATAAACACATGGTTAACAACGGTAAGTGGTACCCCTCCCAGATTTCGACCTTAATGTGTGGAGCATCTCGCAAGCTTAACACATTAGGAATGGCTGAGTGTCTCAACCTTCCTACTACGGACTCTCGCTGAAGCTAATTAGTCATTGTAACCGGGAACTTGGTGGTAAGGCTGTTCTCGGGCCCGTGTAGCGGGCTCCGAGCCCGGTGAAAAAAATTGGGTCCGGCCCGGGGCCGGGCCCGGTGAAATGTTGAGGCCCGGCCCGCTACAAGGCCCGGGCCCGGTCAGCGGGCTCACCGGGCCCTAGTAAAATTATAGGTTTTTTTCATAATATAAATTGCATTCTGAACTCTTATTGCAGTATTATTTTATTACAAAAGTGACACTTTAAAGTTCTATACATGTTTCCAAAATTTCCCCACGCTTGTCCTCTACATGACTTATGTAGTCGTCGCACCAACTATCGGCCGATATCTTTCTTGGTGCACTTTAAAGTTTGCTATAATGGTTAAATTTATCTTAGCAAACGTGGAAATTATTTCATTAGCTTTATGATTCTGCAAGTTAGTCGTGAACTATCAATAAATAAATGAAAAGCAGATATCGTCCTACTAAAGATCGAAATTGCTTTCGATAAAAATCAGAACTGTTAATTTTCAAGCCATTGGCCTTTAATAAATGTGGAAGGAAACAGTCTATATAATATGCATTTATTATAAGTGCAGTTTGTTAACCTAAAATTAAATATATTATACATTTAGAAGTGTATGGAGACAATAAACTACGTTTTAGAGCATGGAGCGGGTCGCCGGGCCTGGGCAGAGTAGCGGGCTCAGGGCCCAGGGCCGGAGAATTTCTTATCGGAACAACCCTACTTCGTGGTCTTTTCGCAAAAAGACCACGCCAGAGATACTGCATAGAGTCAAATGAAAGAACAAACGAAACTAAGATTGTCACTACAGCACCTCAGACCCCAAAAAATCGGGCCTGAGGTGGGGATCGAACCCACAACCTTTGTCTTTCTAGGCCAACGCTCTACCGATTGAGCCACCCAGGCACAATCGAACCAAGCTTAAGTTTGAATTCGTTCCCAAACTGTAGTGAGATTTTAGAAGACGCTTTCGCTTTCAGTTCATTTCGGTGTTTGCTGTTTTGCATTCATATCAGGCCCCCATTGAGAAGGAAGGATGGTTGCACGACTCCTGATGTAGTGTTGCATAAAACTTCACAATTTTTTATTGTATTCTCGCAAGGCAAGTTGCTCTGGACTAGCCCGTATTTTCGCTCTGCCAAAATTGTTGGCAGAATGTTAGCTTGCTCTATAGTTCTATAATTTTTAGCCAAAACTGTATTACTTTTGCGAAACTTCTTTTCGACTTTTTCGACTTTTCTTTGGTTTGTAGCAATGACAGTAACTGGTAGTAAAAATAAATTGAGAAAGTAATCGCCGTTGACTAATTTTTCGCCCTAATAGTCTTCCATTTTATTGGTATTATCCTGTACAGGTGGCAGTAAGTTTGTCTAAACAGATTCCTCATAGATAGCCGATTTTGAAACGCAAATATTATTTGCGGTGAAGTTTTTGATTTTGGTTTCTGGTTTAACTGTTAGAAACAGCTCAAAAGTTGTAAAAGGTAAAAAAGGTAAAGGTGACCCCTGGAGAATATCTCCATCCCTGCTTCAGGGACAGGGCCCCGTTGCATAAAAGTAAGGAGTAATTACTCCTGAATTGTCATTAGTATTATGTCAGCAGTGTCACGAGTCGTGACATTTGCGTTGCATAAAATACTAATGACACTATTACTCCTTACTTGTAATTATTCACGGTTTTCTTACAATTTACTAATGACTTTTCAGGAGTATTTTTCACTAGTTCTAAGGCAGAAACTGAGGAGTAAAAATTTTGAAGTAAATAACATCATTTATTTGGAATATTTTTAATTCATTTCGACTGTGAATATTTGTGTGAATGCGTAGCTACTTGTATGTAAACTATAAACAAATTTCGATGATTACCAAAAACCGTCAATTAGAAAAAACAATAGAAAATATGGAGAAATTAGGGCACACAAAGTAATGAAATAACGTTGTGATGAGAAAAACCAAAATTACATTTTAAAACTCAAAGAAACTTAATATTTCCAACATTCACGGTAAAAATTCACCCATAGAAATGACTGCTATATTCAGCAGTAAAATAGTCAGACTAATAACTTTTATGCAACACTGCTGTTTTTCATTAGTAAAATTCAGGGGTGAATTTACTGCTGACACTGATGACTTTTCAGACTAATAACACCTGACTTTTATGCAACGGTTACTTGTGACATTTCATTAGTAATTACTCCTGACTCAGGAGTAATAGTGTTTTATGCAACGGGGCCCAGAGGGGTACCGGTGCTCATCTCCTGCTACACAGAAGTAGAGCCAGGAGTGTCACCTCAAATGTTGACTACATCGGTGGAAGGTGGGCCGGTCCTCCAAGGCTTTACGCCCTACACGGACTCCTGTTACCTTCCCACAATAGTGGTACTTATTTACCGACCAATTATGGATGGATAGCTGGGTTGGCTAGAGCCCACGGCTTGTGCTTTTTAGAACAAGTTTTGCTCTGCGATCTTTTAGTAAGCAAAGTAATCAATCCACTGCTCCAGCTGCTGCTGTATGTTGAGAGCATAGTGCGAACGGCACATATATTTATTCCTTGACCTGAGATTGCGAACAACTAAATTAGATTCAGTAAGCTAACGTTATGTTTGCCGGCATTCAAGCATTCAGTACAAAGTTTGTCTTGTCGACCTTCGACCTCTATCTATGTCTGCAGAGCATTCCCATATGCCGATTGATCTAAAACCGATAGAGTTCTCGGCCAGCCCAATTGAGTTAGAGCTGACGGGCCGAGATGTCCGTTTATGTCTGAGATCGCAACTACCAAAATTGGCTTTCCTCTGGAACTCTCTCTGCTTCGATAATAGTAAAAGTCGTGGCCATTGTATGACTACAAAGTTCTTGACAATCTTACAAGATTCAAGTTCTTGAGTTCTTGAGTTCAGTTGTTGCTGTGCGTAACCTGTTGTTCTTGCAAAATTTTCCCATGCTGCCTCAGCTTAATGAAGTTATCTAGTTTTTGTCTATAATTATATATACCTTTCGAATT
Source organism: Trissonchulus latispiculum (assembly GCA_030248195.1). Lineage (NCBI taxonomy): Eukaryota > Metazoa > Nematoda > Enoplea > Enoplida > Ironidae > Trissonchulus > Trissonchulus latispiculum. The sequence goes on from JASAND010012865.1 coordinate 20,270, forward strand.
ATCTAAATTTTGAGTTTAGTAATAATTTGAAGGCTAGATTTGGTTCAATTATGGCGAAGTTGTTCCTTTCAGTTTAGGATTTCTCCTTCTGTGCATTATAGTTCGGGTCAATCTTTGCAAAACTGATGAAATAGTAGTCTTCTGTTTCAAATCTTGCAATTCCTTATTTCGTTTCAAAATTTCGCATTTTAATATTTTATTATCTCGATTACTGCTCGAATGGAAAATTTTCTATGGCTATTTTTACTATTATGGTCACAGTTTTGCAGACTACTGCTTCCTAGTTAAAGTTTTTTGCTCAAATTAAGTTCACTAACAAACTTATTCATAATTTTCTGCCAGAGAAACGATAGAATATTTGATAGTGACAGGGAAAATTTACATAATTGTCAGATAAATAAATTTATTTTGTTTTAGTGTGTTGACTTTGAAAGTTGTACCATTACATTAGATTATGCAGGTCAAAAATGTGTATATACTGTTTCAGACTGCGGCGCAACCGATGCGCATGCGGGTCTGCGGAGATTCAGGAGGTAGACCATTGCCTTCTGCAAAATCCATTTTCCGGTCGACCGGGTTAGGCAAGAAAACCGGTTTTTCGGAACCCTCAAGTCACAAGCTCTATCTCTCCCTCTCGAGCTTCGCTTTCTGCATACGTCTGCTTATGATTATTCTGGTTATTCTATAAAGTTGCCTTAATTATTAGTTATGAAACCACAAACGTACCTTGAATAACTTGGGACCCAGTCCCCTCAGGGTCTCGTCCTGGATCCGGACCTGGGCCAGGTTCCTCTGGCGGGCCAGTCCGTCCAAAATTCCAGAGAAGTCCGGGACCTGGACGTCCGCCGCCGCTCCTCCGCTCGCCCGAACCATAATCAGGTTCTCCAGTCTCCGAAGTCGCTGAAATAGCAAAACATTGCAAAAATTTGCAATGCAATTTTGAAATGCAGCCTGCAGGCCTCTAATCTATAATACCTCCTTTATGAGAATAGCTTTAATGCAATGTTTGCCTATAAGGTCTTCTTCATGCCAAAAAGCAAATCATTTTATTTGAGACAGGAGCTAGTACAGTTTATACCTGGAGACTTCTTCCTAAGATTTCCGCTCCAACTCTTCTAAACGAATTGGATGACAGATCCAAATAACGAAGGGCTTTTAAGCCCGATATAGCCTCCAATATATTCTAAAATAAAAGACGTTATCTCTGGCAAGCAAAATAAAGTACACATAATCTTTAAGACAAATAAAGTGTTTTCATTACTACAATTGTGAACAAAACTAAAAATGATGTTTCACGTTCATGTTCAGGAAATTGTCAAATTTCTCCACTTCTGCTTACTGTGGCATCCTGATTGAGGCCAGAATCCTGAAGATCCAGGCTCTCCAAGTAGCAGTGGACACTCAGCCCACGGGAAGTGAGGTACTTCCACAGCTCGTTTCGGGCCGTGTCAGAGAAAACGACCCGACGAATGGCCAGGTGCTGGAGACGCACCCGTCGGGACCGCATGAGGTCCTGGACCAGATTCCTCTGAAATGACACACACAAATGTACTTGAACAAAGATAGCAACAATTAACAGGCTAACGTATTATTAGGCTAACTATTATTTATGCACTGTTATAGTTTATAGATTAAACACACAGTTTAGTATGAAGTGAGTACAAAAGGATAAAACTGACCATTACACTGTACATGTCGGTGGGCTCGATATCCACAAAGGCGTTATCGAACACTAAAGTTCGGAGGTTGATCGCCTCCCCCAAGGCAGCCACAATGGGCTCCACTGCGTTCGGGCCAATTGAGGTGTTCCTAAACTCCGCCCGCCCAAGATTGGCCACAGCACGGTTCTGGTTCGCCACAACTTCGCCTAGAACAAAGTAAATATATACATTAGTCATAATTGATTAATCATTTCATTAAGTAGTTAACGTATTCTATTGAACGCGGATTTTTAAATTTGGTTTCTTCGTTCGGCATGTCATGAAGTCTCTTTTTGTAAGGTTTATTGTCTTTGGTAAACATGAAAATCGTTAACACTCACTAGGCGTGTTTTGATAAATGTTTGTAAATATGCATCTTTATTTGTTTCCGCTCATCTGTTCTGCATCCTTTTTCGCTTTTGGTTTATGTCTTTCCAGTAGCGAGCGCCTGCCTCATGCTGATCACATTGCAGCCCGCAAGTCTACCCTCCTAATTTCGGTTGCAGTTGAATGCTAATTCAAACAGAACTTCAGCAGAGTCAATATATTGTTTTTCTGTGACCAGAAACTTGGCATTGTTAATCTGCGCAGTTCATTCAACTAATCGCAATATGCAAATTAGGCTTTAATGTAGAATATTGGCAGTATGTCAATCCGGATGCGATACACAACTTCTTGTTGACACTTCTTTGCAGTTCTAGTTTATTTCTCTGTTAGGTAACGAGCAACTTTTAATCTTGGTTCACTATTGCATTGAAATATTTCTTATTAATTATAATAAGATTTTCAACTGTCTCTTACTACCAAGAGTACATTAATAGTGACAGTTGGGAGTAGAGATGAGATCAGGCCCGGCCCCTGTTCAACTTTTTGGTCTGCGCTGCACGGCCCGGCCGGGCCTTGCTCTGAAAAGCCCTGATTTTTCAGAATTCTTATAGGACATTTTGAGACAAGTAGAATTTGTGTTCTACCGTACTATCGTATTTTCGGGATCCAAAGGACATGTTCTCTTAAATAAACTGTGCATAACGAATATTTCAGCATTTTACCCCACTAAGGAAATTAATTGGTGGACTAAATTAGCCCGAGGGCGAATTAACAAAATGGTTTAACAATTCCATAGTAGGTTGTATTTCTGTTACTCGAACGCAGACCTATACACACTAACAGACCCTCGTTATCAACTAAAATTTCAAAATACAGTACGCAATCTTAACAATATTTGACACATGGAGTCTCATTTTATGCAAAGAAAGCAAAAAAATTTGATTTGAGGAAGGCAAAGCCAATTAAAAGGTATATGTAAAAACGTCGGGGCTTGGCAGGGCCGAGCGTTTTCTGTTAGGTGCTGCGCTGCACGGCCCGGTCCGTTTGCCCGGGCCGAGCTGGGTCAGGCCGTGTTTTGTCGGCCCTGATCGCATCTCTAGTTTGGAGCCTCTCTGTCATGAGTTCTGGAGCTCGCTTAGATACCTACCACAGGTACCACCAACAAATGTGCGTGCAAGCAAGGTTTGTCCATTTGCAGCGAACCCCAACAAAGTATATATTTTAGTGTCGTTCGGGTGAGGAGATCCGAAATTCCAGGGCTCATGCATGGAAAATCTAAAATATGCAATACTTCGCGAAAAATTTCGCACTATCAAAATTTTGTTGCTAAGATCCCATAGAGCTGCATATTTTCACTTTTACAATTATATCACAAAACTGCACCCAATTTCGGTTTCCCTTCCAGAAATTCCTATTTCTAAAGCATGGAATTTGGTTTTAGTAAATGTAAATTTAGTAAGTAAATGGAATTTAGTAGAAGTCTAAGTTTTCCTTCCAGAATTTCCTATTTTTAAAACATTTTTCGATACCCATAAGATGGATGTCATTCGAAAGCACTTAACGAGCTGAATAACCTTTGTGATATATCGAACTCTTGAAAATGCACTCAGTTTTCGTTATTCACGAGAACTGGCTACTCCGTGGTGTAAAAATGCACCCCAATTCACCAAAAGCATGGATTTCATTTTAAAGCTCGATGAGGGTAACCCTATGATAGAACCAAGTTGCGAATGCTCCAACTTCCTGGAATTTGAGAAACCGAGTATAACTATAAAGTTTTCGTTATTTCGTCGAACTGGTTGCATTTCTGCGAGTTATAGTTCCATCACAGGAGTTGCTGAACTCGTCAAGAGCTTTTAAGCGGTACCAATACTGTAGAATACGTTAATATAATTACCGTAATGCTTTAATAATAGGAAATTAATACTTTAATATGCGTAAATTTTGGATGACCCGAATTTCGGGAGTTATGATCCTTTTCGTGAAATGGTTGTAAGAAGGAAAAGGCAGCTAGCCCACACTCTGTGATCAAGGAAATAAAATTTGGCGAAATATTGTATATTTAAGATTTTCAGTGAATTCAATCCGGAACTTTCGATTTTCCTTACTTTCGGAATCTCCTGTTCTGGACGATTCTAAAAGCATTCACATTGCTGGGGTTTGCACCACAGGTTATATATTACGCTAATAACGCTGATCATAAGAAATTTTTTCTGGTTTCTTCATCTGCCTAGTTAGCATCTGCATCTCAATTATATATGCACTTTTTGTGCATTTTAGGTGTCCTGGTTTTTCAAATCTGAAAGATTTTGGATTGAACTGCCTCACCCATTTTTGCCTTCTGTAGATCAGAGCCAAGAGTTTATGACAGGAAGAGTATGACAATCAGCACTTCATGGTGCATTAAGCTTGCGAGATGCTGGAAACATAAGAGCCGAAATCTCGGGGAGGGGGCTTCTCAGCATGTAAACATAGCACGCAGACATTTATCAAAACCGTCGTTTTCGCCAAATTAAATACTAGAATCTTAACTAGGAAAATCGTACAGCAATAATTTTATGTCATTATGTTGCGTAGAACTAGATCTTTTTAACGATAAAAAGATTATGTAGTTCGGTTCAGGCAATCTCTTACAAATGTAAGGCATTTTGAAGAAATTGATAAATTCCTAGACTTTTCGTGGAAGAAATATTTATTGCCGGAGTTACACGAGATTGCCTAAACCGAGCTACATAATTTTCATATCGTTACAAAAATTTACATATACGCAATATAATGATATAGAATTATTGATGTACAATTTTCCTAGCTCACGTTATAGCATTTAATTTGCCAAAACGCCCATTTTTGAAAAATGTCAGCATGCTGTGTTTACACGCTGAGAAGCCTTCGGCGGAGAGAAGAAGAAGAGATTTCGGCCTTAATGTTTCGAGCATATTGCAAGCTACCAAGAGTGAATAATTGCACTATATATTAGAAGAAGAGTAAGCCACTAAAGGGATCCTCTTCTTGGCATTGCGTAACGGTGTTCCGACCACAATCCACGAATGCTCCCCCGTTTGGTGGGGGGGGGGGGGGAGGGTAGGCCAAATTGACAGCGCATACTCCCCTCCGTTTGGTGAGGGGGGGGGTAGGCGATAAGAGGTCCCCATTTGTTGGGGGGGGGAGGGTAGCCAACAGATTGCAGAGACCCCCTCCCCGTTTGGTACTCGTTTGGTGGGGGGTAAATTAAAGGGATCCCCGTTTGGTAGGGGGGGGGGCGTAAGTAAAAGGTGACTCCGTTTGGTGGAGTGGGGGGAGGGTAGACAAAAGGGATCACCGTTTGGAGAGGGTTGCCAACAGCCAATCAGATTCAGCGAATCGTAGCCTGTCCTGGCGACCCCCCCGCCCCAAACGGGACCGTCTTCTGCCTACCCCCCCCGCCACCAAACGGGGAACTCTTTTGACTACCCCGCCGCCTAATGGGGACCTCTTTCGACTATCCCGCCACCAAACGTGGAGGGGGTATGCTTGTCGACCCCCCCCCCCAAACGGGGGAACATTCGCGTATTGTGGTCGGAGCACCTTTACGCAATGCCAAGAAGAGAAGCCCTCTAGCGGCTTACTCTTCTTCTTAAGTATAGAAGAATTATGAACTCTCGTTAATACATTAGGAAGCGCTGAGTGTCTTACTCTTCCTACTATAAACTCTTGGTAAAGCCTACATTAGAATAAGCAAAATGTGCAGAATATCGTAATCGTACTAACGTTCGTTTTTGAAAATGTAAGATGTTTCCAGCTTTTTGCCTATAATTTGGAAGATGCCTTGTATATAGTGTAAGAAGGGACAACAACTCCTGCTACTAAGGCCAAGGGTCACTGCAGAGATGAGAAGAAACAAGTTAGGTATAATGGAATGTGATGAATTTAAACTTTTCCTGCAACTAGATCTGGTCTCGGATATGCTCAAGAATCTCTCAACCTCTCAATTGAACCGACTGAAATTGGCCTGTTTCATTCGTTTTCAGAGCTGCTTTGCCGAGCATAATCATATCATAATCATTAATCATAATTAATCTTCTTCAAATGTCGGTGCAATGTCAAAAATTGCGAACATGGTCGATTGTGTCAGAAATATGTTTTTGAAGAAAATTTAAAAATTTTAAATTTATTAAATTGAGTCTTTTACAGAGCCTTCACCATCCCGGAAAGTTTAGATAGATAGTTACATCCGATCCTTTATTTGCTGGTTAGTTTTAAGTTACATCCGATCCTTTATTTGCTGGTTAGTTTTAGTTTAGTATAGTTTTGCCATTAATTTACATTCTGCTTACAGACATAATCAATAGGACTTGAGAATTATGCAAAATGGTGCAATAACTGACTACCTATTGTTCACTAGTTCTGATGCTGATTCTATTCCATCTCCGATTTGTGTATGGCGTTAGGGTTTGTTCCGTCTACTTTGCCATTGTTTAGTTGCACCATGAGTACATAATAACTAAGAGTGTGACAAGCGTCCCACTCTTAGGTATTAGGCTGCAGACATCATCTGCACAATAACGGCCTACCACCCCCCCACAACTGAGTACCTGGTGACCCTCCCCACAACTGAGTACCAGGTACACAATTGTGTACCAGCACTCGCTTGTATGTTTACATGTTGAAGCCAAAACATTCTATCAGCAGCTGGCCACTTTTGAGCTTCAACATGTAAACATACACGCGAGTGCTGGTACACAATTGTGTACCTGGTACTCAGTTGTGGGGAGGGGGGTCACCAGGTACTCAGTTGTGAGGGGGTAGGCCGTTATTGTGCAGATGATGTCTGCAGCCTAATAACTAAGAGTGGGACGCTTGTCACACTCTTATTAGTTATTATTGTACTCTTGGTTGCACAAAATGCCTGGGTTCCAATGCTGCATGCCACACAAAGCTGAAGCATCTTAATTGTTAGTTCATTTTACTTCTGGAATTAATTTTAATCGGTACCGAAAATGCAGGTACCGGTTTTATTTTGTGGAATCATTTTTTAAAAATACAAATTGTACTATTTGAGCAGTTATAGACAGAGAGTTCCACTTATCTCTCTGATTCTCGACGAGATAATTTGATTTAAGCATACTATCAATCCTAGGCTAAAAACTAAAACTAACTTAATGACGAATTCAATCTGGTTTCAGGAAAATCAACTGAAAATTTGATATTGAAATTTGAAACCAGATTGCGGGTTTAGAGACTATGGAAACGTGCAAATGGAATTCATGGAACGAAAATCTTTATATGTTTTTTGCTTTTCGCCACTTTTAGCAATACATCTTTAAAGAAAAATGAGCATAAAGATCTTGTTATATTAATTTCAAACAAGTTAAATTTCAATCAATTTATTATAATTTAATGAAGCTTTTCAGATTATTAAACTATTTCAATCAGAATTGCCAGTGCTCTGCCTCAGTTGCCGGATTGGAGACCCAAAAAATCGAGCCGATCCGATTCGGCTAGTGCGATTTGGTAGCCCCATTTTACGGGTCCGATTTTTGAAGCCCTTTTTTGGTTTTGCAGTCCTTCTTTACCCCGGCCCTGGAAAGTTTTTGGAACCTTCTGGTTCGGCTAGTCAAAGGTTTCTGTCAGCGTTTGTTCAGCTGTCCTGTTAAAAAGGTTTTACTTTGTAAAAAAGTTAAAGTTAAAAATACACTTTCGCTAAAATAGTTTTGCACAAGGACTACCAATGTCTTTGAAATTTCTTCTTGAGTCAGAGCAAAGTGATACTTTATCTGATTCTTAGATGGAATAGTTCATTAGTTGTCTTAAAATTAAGAATTAAATAAAAGACTAGCAGTAAGAGTACCCAACATATATTAAGGGTACGACAGCAGGCTAACACTGGTTTGCCCCAAATGTGGTTAGCAAATGATTAGCGGAAGTAGTATAACCCCCCTTCACCCCCCGCAGCTCATATGTTTACGTGTTAAAGCAAAATGATCAATAAAATGTCTTTGTTGTGAGACATTAAATAATTCATAATTTCGATTGCTCGGCTTGTTGCTCGGGCACTAAAAATCAATACTTGATGCAGCACTCATTTTGACATAAAAACCAACCCTTGCTAATACTGACGTCACAATTCCGCGAATTTCTCTGCTGTCTAAAGATTGCTTGAGATTACGTAATAATAGCATCCTATACAGCCTTCTTTCTGCTTACGTGATGAAGCAATTATAACTCATTTCCTACTTAACTTAAGGTGGTGATTCCCTTTGGTCACATAAAGTTTGCACCATTATTACTCATTCATTACTTGGAGTTAAGAAGCCATTTTTATATCAAAATGTAGCTTGACATATTCTCTTTTTAATGCATGCGCCAAAACAAGAAAATCGGCTATATCTCACGGTAGAAAGAAGCTAGAAACTTGCTTTAAAAAGCAAAAATGTGAAGCTCAATGAGATCTTTCGAATGAATATGGTCGTAATTGTATAGCAGCTACAAAACGTTCAGAAATTGGGAAAAACTACTCTGGCCGGAAATCTCGAATTTTTGAATCGGGATTGCGCGGAGGGTGTTAGAATGCTAAAAGAACTTATTTCGGAAAGTTTCATCAAATTTCATCTTGATTTACGCCGCCAAAACAACAATATGTGCCCAAAAGGAATCACCACCTTAAAGAAAAATGAGCATAAA
>JASAND010012867.1:0-29898 GCA_030248195.1 Trissonchulus latispiculum
TGCTGTTAGTGCTTCGAAATTAGAGTGTGTGTCGCTGAGAACAGGGTACCACCGACCCCGGTGCTCTCTCAGCCTTTTCAACTTTCAATCTAAAACCAGTGCTTACCAGTGCTACCTTTTGGAGCCCTAAAATCATACAAAATACAGTCTTTTATTTTGTCCGTAGCACTACACATATCGTGAAAAATTAAAAATGTAACCCCCCGCGCAGTGAGCTCGAAGGCTGTGCAGGCTAGAGCCAAGTTCATTGCCCATGTATGAATTTTAGGTTAAATTTTTGTTCGATGTGCAATATTGATTTGCTTATTTCTTATATTTTAGTCTTGTGCACTTTCGCAGCTTGAGGTTATTTGAATCTGTCTGTATCTGGCAGATTATCGTTCAGCTTTATCGGTTCATGATTATTGCATTAAATCATAAATTTAACATAAACTATATAACATATGGTTTTCAGACTGTTTTTGCAACTAAGATGTTGAAGATAAGTGAATCATTTAATTTGATTTAACGCAATAATTAATAAAACCAAATTTTTAAAAGACTCCTTCTCCGCATTTTGGAACAAGTACTCATATTTTAGACTGCAAAATTTAGCAGACGGATAAATTATTGGTTTTGTCAACTCATTTCTGCATGAGTTTAGAAAATTACTATTTTACTAAAGTTAAAGTTTACTTAAAGTTTACTATTAAATATTTTTTTTAAACCTAGAGAAACATAGAGTCATAGATAGTCATTCTTTCGGGGTGGTTATGGAACATTAGAAGTCAAAAATTTAGGGTTTTGGACAAAATCAAATTTTTTGGCAGTTTTTTTAATTTTCTGAAAAACCGCGTCACCAAGTCACCGGGTCATATGGCTCAACCGGGTCACCGGGTCAAGCCTAAGTGACCCGGTTCCATCTCTGACACAGAGCCGAAAATCCTTCTTAGAGAGGACAGGTATCACTAGTTTATGCCAGTTTGGTTGGGCAATGAAGATGACCAGATGACCTGATGCGTTATTGTTACAGCCGGCAGTACTTCAGCATGGGAAAAGCTCTATTGTCTGCGTCAGACATGTGCAGGTGGCGAAATTTTTTGGGTTCTGTTTTTTGGGGGCGGGGTACAAATATAGAGCATATGGGTCCTTCACGTTAAATTCGGTAGGGTTAGTCAATAGTCCCAACAGTTCTGGAATAACATAATTTTTAGTCCAGTCATTTTGTGACTAATTTTTTAATCACAAACTTTCCTGAATATATCATTTGTTATATAGTAATGTACTATGTAATGCTGACAAAATGTCCGGACAACAAATTTAGTTAATTCAGAAAGTATGCAACTAAAAACGTTTTATCATGACTAAGCCTACCCTTCAGGACGAGTTGAACGTGACGGACCCACTAAGCAGATCTTTATTTAGGCCATGTTTAGTATGCATACCAGCTTTCTTTCTCTGTGCACTTGCGTCACGTAATTTTTGTATCATCTTAAATTTCGACCGTTTTTCATTTTTGTGAGGCTCCAAAGTTGAAAGCTGCATGTCACTGGAAGCTCCTCTGAAACAAATTTTAAATTTACGCATTACACAGAAAAGTTTGGAAATCGCTTAAAATCTTTAATTAATCATTCTTTCATACTGAAGTCATCTTTGACTCTACCGTGGTCTTTATTAAATCGCTGATTGTAACGTTCAGTTATCATTATGTTAGCAATGTGACTGTTACAATGTCTTGTTTAAAACATCGGTTTTTGATATAAGAATTGCGTTTTCATTAATTATTTATTACTACTAATTATCTTTAGCCTTATCTTTAATTATTACATTAGCTATTTATGTTCACATACTTCAGCCCTCCTTCATGAGTGCTAGTATCAGTAGTTGCCAAATTCCACGAAGTACTTAGTGTTTCTCCAGTCTCTTCTAGACTTTGAGCTTTGGACATTTGCTGTTGGCGCCGTTGAGCCGCATCAGACATTGCCCGATTCGTGTCAGAGAACTCCCGAGGAATTGCTTAAATGAACAGCACAGCAATGAAACATTTCCTCTACATAACTGGTTGACCTTAAATGAGTGTTAGTTTCCGTGGTTATACAATAAAGCCGTCATTAAATGAAAATAAAATATGTATAAATAGAAATAAAAAGATTCCGTAGTACTTCTATTTCAGTTTATTGGGCGCCTGAAAGCTATGTGTGAAAGCTATTTTGAAGATGTACAGTAAACATATATAGTATGTTTTCGTTCCAGAGCTAAGCCGTAAATATAATTATACGCTGTCTGCTCGTTGTTCTTTACGGGTGCAATTGGAAATTTCAGTAACATGTAGTCATGCAGAGCAGAACACAAAACCCTATTAAAAACAGAGAACGCTTGCAAGAAGCTCGGACAAAGGGCAGCTGGAAATCTCTGGGTGGAAGCCTTATTATTGAGCGTGCTTTTAGCTACAACAAATATAAATAAGGTTTGAATCGCGTATCAAATAACCATCTAAAACGAAAGTTCTTACTCGGCATTTTTATTTCTGGTTGCGAATATTCTTGGTTTTGGTTATTCGCGTTGTATTCTCTTTGAATATGATTCATTTTCGCTTGTATGGCTTCCCTGTCTCTGAAATATCTATCTTTACAGCATTGCTAGACAAAAAGATTCTTAAAAATTCAGCTAATTAATTTGCTGTTGTTAAAATAGTGGCTATGTTTACGTAAGCCATACACAGAACTATAGCAGCAACCGACTCTGACAACTGCAGGAAAGAACTGAAAAATGTTTTACTTATTTCGGATAAACTGGGAGTTGCATTTCACGGGTAGACTGAGTCTAACAAATTCGATAGATTCCTGATTGGTCCTTCCGGTGCCGTATGTCTTATCAGTCACTCTTAGACAAGGAGGGTTGTTTTCGCTAAAAATCCCATAAAGTTAAAAAAATATCTAGCATTGTAGATGCAATAAAACTGTGTTATATTCGAGTACATGCAGATATAGACTAATCAAATCCAATTCTATTTCTGCTTAAACTTTTGTGCCATTTGAGGTGTCTTCTAAAGCTCCATCATACGATGCACATTTTAATATTTTAAAATTTTAAAATTCAAAGCCGGCTTTTCCCCGTCCTTATCTACATACTTTTTCTGCTTTTCGCCGATATAACTAATGACCAATGGGCTTCCTGTTAAGACTACTGCGTTCCTTGCAGCTGTGTGCATTGCAGGGATAGAAACGGGGGCATGGGTCATTGGGTAAGGGTCGTTTGGGTTGCTATTTTTACTTGGGCCACTGCACTGGGTCTTAACTTGTCAAGTAACTTTGTCAAACATTTGGGCCACTAAGGGTCTGGGTCAGCAATTTCATTGGATCATTTTGGGCCGGTTTCCTATCAAAATGTCTAAAGTCAAAACATCTAACGTTAACAACGTCTACCGACGAAACGTCTTACGACGAAACGTCTACTGACAAAATGTCTAATTTTTCTGTCACACGTTCAAAACGTCTGAACATTCCCAACTTAAACATAAGTTCTAAAATTTCTAGAATTGAAAATTGTAATGTAGATTGTAAATTTTATAAATTTTTCAAGCCATTTGCACACCCTTGATTTTCAGAAATATTTAAAAACTAAACAGACTTTAAAATGAAACAATAAACTAGATGTAGAGTTTAATTTAATGTGATTTAAAAATACATTTACTTCAAAATAGCATTAAACCTGATTTACTTTAGAAAAATTAGTCGTTTTGTCAGTAGAAGTTTCGTCGGTAGACGTTGTGAACGTTAGACGTTTTGACTTTAGACGGTTTGAATGGACACCTTTTGGGTCTGGGTCTCAGAGTCTTGTCAAATCTTTAAGGTGGTGGTATCCTTTTGTGTAGTGCTTTTGTGGTGTTTTTTTTTGAAACGCTATAACTTTCGCAATTTTGGGAGTTGCAAAGAGCTTTATACATCGTTTTAAAGCTTATTATCTGTACATTCACATAAGCTTACAGAACTGGCAAAATTTGCAAAAAAATAGCAGAAATTTTCTGACAAGCTGACATCTAATAGGATGAATATAGACCAAAAGTTTTTGAACATCGATTTCTCAAAACTGAAGAATCGGCCAAAAGTTCTTTTTGTGCCACGATATGAAGGACGTATGGGCCGAGGGACGTTTTTTTGGATTTGGCTCAGCAGGTCTTAACGGTCGAGAAAATCGGCCAAATGCACAGTAACACGAAATTTCGCAACTTCGCATTGAGTTTTCTTGCAACTCAAAAAGTTTTAGCCCAAACCAAGAAAAACGTCCCTCCGCAGAAGTGCGAATTTTCGATTCTGCCGAAAATCTCCGGAATCCGTTGAGTAGTTTTTGAGAAATCGATGTTCGAAACAAAATAATCGCAGTTTTGCCAAAATGGTTTTTCGGCCAAATCTATAGCTGAAAGCAAATAAAGTCCGGCTAATAGGCATTCATAAAATGTGCATTTGGACGATGTATCGATTGAGTATAACTAAGCCAATTTTGTCCTTAACATGTGACTGTAATTTTGAAAAAACTGATTTCCTCGAAAATGGCCATTTTTTGACCCTAAAAACAGTTTTTTGATTATACTGACTTAACCTTGGAGATAGCTCAAAGGTTGAAAGAGTAAAAATGTTCATTTTTGAGTCCTCTTTCCAGCCATATCAACCAATCCCGTGTCTTGTCTACCTACTGGGAGCTTAAGGCCAAAAACCAAAACTTTCTTATCTTTTGGCCTAAGAATACGGGACTGGTCCTAAAATGTTAAAAAGCACGGAAATAGGTTATTTCGTAAGTTTTAGCCCTTTGCGTAAAGGATTAAAGCCGTAGGAGTCAAAAATACCCGAAAGGAAACCAGCACCTTAAAGTAGCTTCTGGTTTAAATTTATGTGGTGGAAATTCAGCTAGTTTCAATGGTAAACCCAGCATTTCTAAAAAATTACCGCGCCTTCGGCGCGATCACTACAGCACTCACTTCGCAGAAATCAGTAAAGTTGGATGTGACTTGCCCTTTCTCTTTGAGTGGGTTCACATAGCAAAAGTCACGTAGACGTAGCCATGGTAGACAGATTTCTATCGATTTCAAAATTTTACAGCATCAACCACTCAGTTCTCATTAGCAAATGGCCAGCGAAGCTTTAATATTTCGTTAGGACACCATTAAAATTTCGTTAAGACCCTTAGCTTTCTTACCTACTATCTTGGGGGCAACATTTAGTACATGTTTCAAACTTTCCACCCGCATAGGGGGTTTCATATTTTTAGTTATGTGGATCGAATCGGTGGATCGGATCGGATCAACCTATCCGGGGCTGGATCGGATCGACCAGATCGGATCGGCTTGATTTTTCCGGATCGCCGATCCGGCAAATGAGGCTAAATTTAAAACTTTGTAGCAATTTTTTACAACAAAATTTCCGAAATATTTCATCTGAATTTTCTTCAAATGTTGGATATACTTTTGTTACATAATGTTTTTGTTTTATTTTCTTTCTCTGGATATATAAATTCTGTGTATATCTCTTATCTATTTAAATAGAAAACTATTTCTGAGGTTGCAAATTTAACAAATCGAAGTTGAAAACTGCCAGTCCTTGTTTAACTGGTCTTTTTGTAAGAAATCAAACGGTTGACCTGGTTTCAGAAAATGAGCGCCTCTTTCCAAACATTAAGAAAAATAGGTAAGGTGCTTAAAAACACTGCACGAAAGGTCAATCACGTATAGGTTGGGTGACGTTATTCTATTGGGTTATTTCGGTCTGGGTCAAGAAAATTCATTTGGGTCTGGGTTATCAAGTTTTAAAATTTTATGGGTCGCCTTGGGTCTGGGTCAAATTTGCGTTTGGGTCCATTGGGTCATGGATCACAAAAGGCGATGTATATTTCCATCCCTGGTGCATTGACATTCAAAAGTTTTGCACATCCCATTGCAAGTAGAAGTCACTGTGTTGATTCAACTTTGATGAACTTTGAAAAATACCTCAAACTTCAAACTAGAAATATACTTGGATTTGCGGCTACTAGGTCTCAGGTGCTGCAAGTGCCACTGTACGGAATCCCGTATTTTATGCTACTACAGTCCAGTAAAACATCTAAGAAAATTTTGCAATCCACTTTCGAATACTCTTGCGTTCATAAAATAATCACATTTTGGCGGCTTACGTGTTAATGTTAATGTTAATTAGTGTTAATACAATTAAATTTCCAAAACTATACAGTTAAGCCATACCCTGCTGGAATCCTAGTGACTTCCAGTGGTGATTCGTGAGGTTGGAAACTGTCAAACTGTGCTAACTCCTTGTTGAACCAAAGCGGTAATGCTCGCAACATATTACTGGAAATTACACAACCAGATTAGATGTAAAACAATGCAAGGCAAAAAATCTGAAAACTTTGAACTAACATCAAGCTAGCTAGCTAGCGCAAATCTGGATTAGCAAGAAAATGATACCAGATTGGAAAAAAGTTATAATTTCAAAATTAATTCGGAAACTTCAGTCGATATGAAATAATGGCTGGCTTTTCTTTGTATTTTCTGGCTTGTCTTTCATTGGCATCGTCAAAATCGCAAGTTATCCAAGTTTTGTGGGATTTTACTGCCATTCTTGCTCTGTTGATCAAGGATACAAACTACTACCGTCAAAAACTAATAAACCAATTAACTAATAAAACGTTTTGATAAACTCCTCCCAACCGACCTCACAAAATGTCATTGTCTTCTGCGTTAACTAGAGTACACTAAGAAGACTACTCTAAGTTTGGCACCGAGTTAATTTGTCGACTACCTTCCCTACCAAAATTACAATATTGTCTAGTACAAACGGATGTACAAGCACATCTGTGTCTAAAATACGCAAAATTTAACTTCCACTAATACTAAATTTGCTTACACACAAAAGGGCTCATATCCTTCCTGCAGGCCACACGTTGAAAAGAACTTCAGTGTCTCTACATTTTGTCCGAAGTTCAGCTTCGCTCTTGTGCCTGGTGATAGCGAGAATGCAGGAACGAATCCTGTAAAATTAATAAACTATTATATAAGAGAAGTCAGGAATAGGAATAGAGATCGAGCATGATTTGAATTGCATTTTTAACTTTGTAATATTTTCTGCTGACTGCTATTGAAAAGTTCAATTTGATAGCTTATTTTCAATTTCAATTCATATTGAAACTTTTCTTTCCGTGAACAAACAACTATAGAAGTAGTATAAGTTTTCAGGATTCTAAGTGTATATATAACCAATGTTTAATTGGTTCTTTTCAGGATAACCCACCCCAGGCCCAGATTCCGCAATTTTTGATCAAATGAGCTGAAATTTCGTATGGGTATGCTTTCGACCACGCTGAGTTCAAATATCGCAAAATTTTTCGATTTCGCGAAGTTCTATTTTTTCGATTCGTAAGGGGGACCAAGGGGAACCGAAAGTTTTTGTCTTGGATTTTGCTGAAAATTTGTATTCAGGGGTTTTCGACGTCGCAGAACACGAATCTGAAATCTGTTTCTCGATTCAGGTTTTCATTTGCTCAGCATTGTAAGCTTAAGATGTAAGCTTAAGTGACGTGCATCGTGCTACAAATTATTTTTAGAACGATGTATGCACTACGTACATATTTTTGGAACAAATAGTTGGGGTTATCTCAGTTATCTCAGTTATCTCAGTAAAGTACGATTTTAGTTATTTTAATGGTTTTCAACCGTGGCAACGAAAGTTTTGAGCGCTAGTTGTTATACAAGTACTTTGCAGTACGGTTTTACATTCACAAATTTGTAATTTCGTCAGCGAGAAGCCGTCGCGCTTGTGTCGCACACTCAAACCTTGTTTCAAAGTATTGTTTCAGTAACCGATTTTAGTGTCAGTTTCAGTTTCAGTTTCTTAGATGGCGGTCCAGGATGACTTCATTTTCAGTATCAGGACTTCTCCGACAATAGTTTCAGTTTCAGTTTCAGTTTCAGTCAGGATCATGAAGTATTTTCAGTTTCAGGTATTTTCAGGAGGAGTTTCAGTTTCAATTTCAGGTCATTTGAAAACAGCAGTTTCTAGCCTTCAGAAATAATATAACGCATAGATTTATCATTATTTATTGTCACGCTGTCCAATATCAACGAAAAAGCTGCTTTCAACCTTCAAATTTTCATGCGTTGTGAAAAGACTGAAACTAGTTTCAGTCCGAGATTCAGGTCTTTACCCAATCTGGTTTTCAGTTTCTCTTTGAGTTTCAGGTCTCCTCACAAAATCGTTTTAGTTTAGGTTTAAGTTTCAGTGACTCAACCTGAAAACTGTATAACCTGAGCTGAAACCTAATTTCAATTTCAGTTTCAGTGCCTGAAACGGCATTATCTTCCTGCTCGAAGAATCTACGTATGTATCTGTGAAATGTGAGTGCACTAAAAACCGTGCATCAAAGTATTCTTGTCGTCGCTCTTGGCCAACATTTAACCTATACTACATAAGATTATAAAGTCAATCTTACATTTACGTAAACTGGTAAGCTCAAAAGCTATCATTGACACATCTGCTGAACTAACCATTTTTCGCCTGAATATTGTCAAATGCCATCTCAGCTCCAGAATAATCGAGAATGAGCTCGCCATTAAGTGAAAAACCTAAAAATATGAAATTATTCAGCTTCAGAATAAACCTATTTCGATGGCATATTAAATCTATACCATACGTGTGCTTGGGGGGTTGCGGGGGGGTTCACCTTCCCAGACCAGAGCTCACCCCCACAAGGGGTCCCTCACCCCCCCCAGAATCCAGATTTTTCCGGTAAAAAAACCGGAAAAACCCGGTTTTTCGGCGGCCTTCGGCCTCCCTTCACCCCCCCCCCCAGAAGTTCCCCCTCTTGCACATGTCTGATCTATACTATAATAAGCCCATAATTGAATTATTGAACGAAAAACGACAATCGCTGGGGGCTACCTTTTCTTTAATTGCATTAAGACACGCTGCCATTTCCACCCGACACGTGAATACCCGCCTTGCCAAAATTTCATATCTTACCCAATAAAGAAGTTTGAAGCTAACCTAAAACTGCGGCGATTGTTTGTTTTACCACAACGCACACTGTTTGTGAGACAGGGTAGCTAACGACCCATTAGATTGAAGAAAGACCGTCCCCACCATCCCCTCAAACGGAAAGGGTTGCAAAGTTTCCACACCTTCGCAAATGGGGAAATATTCATGTATTTTGGAAGAGCGCCGCTGCTTTGTGACCTCAAGGAAAGAAACATTTAGACTTGCTCTTATTCTTAATTAATATTCAAATTATGAACTTAAAATTACTATGTTTGACTTTGTGAGGTGGTTAATGTACTCTATCTGTGGCAATCCCGTATAGTTCAGTCCATCATGTAACAGTGATATGGGTTATCGAG
Source organism: Trissonchulus latispiculum (assembly GCA_030248195.1). Taxonomy (NCBI): domain Eukaryota; kingdom Metazoa; phylum Nematoda; class Enoplea; order Enoplida; family Ironidae; genus Trissonchulus; species Trissonchulus latispiculum. The sequence goes on from JASAND010012867.1 coordinate 9,356, forward strand.
AGAAAATAACCGAAATCCATTCTGTATAGAAATATTTGACCGAATTTGTGGACACGCTCTCCTCTAAAGCAATCTTTCATAAATTCTTCCAGCTATACATACACAAGTAGCGCAACTTAATTTCCTATCACAAACAGCTCCTTTATTTGCTTCTATTTCGCATACTTATTGTTTTGTCATTAAGATCCAGAAAGCAGCCAACGACGTCGCCAACGTTCCACATTTTTCCATAGGGCTCAAAACCCAAATGCCACTTCTTCATGTAATGCCTACACAAAACAAACGGAAATGTTATTACAATTACAACCATAAGCCAAATCAAGAGTTTATAATACCAAGAGTAAGACACTCAGCTCTTCCTAATAGAATAAGCTTGCGAGATGCTCGACACATTAAGGCCGAAATCTCGGGGGGGGGCTTCTCAGCGTGTAAACATACAACGCTGACATTTTTTAAAAACGGGCGTTTTCGACAAATTAATTACTATAACTTGAGCTGGGAAAATCGTAAAGCAATAATTTTTATATCATTAGGTTTCGTAGAACGAGATCTTTTTAACGATATAAAAATTATGTAGTTCGGTTCAGGCAGTCTCTTACAAAGCTGGCAATAAAACATCCTTTCCACGAAAATTCCAGGAATTTCATCTTTTCTTCAAAATACCTTGCGTTGTTGCTGCATTTGTATTTTTCGACCCGAACTAGATAATTTTTATATCGTTAAAAAGATCTCATTCTACGCAACATAATGATATAAAAATTAGTGCTGTAGGATTTTCCTAGCTCAAGTTATAGTATTTAATTTGCCGAAAACGCCAGTTTTTAAAAATGTCAGCGTTCTATGTTTACACGCTGAGAAGCCCCCCCGAGATTTCGGCCTTAATGTGTCGAGCATCTCATTACTCTTGGTATTATAAACTCTTGGCCAAATGCATAGCAACTAGAGACCTTCACCCAGGCCCGTAAGCCCGGTCCGGCCCGGCCCGCGGGCCGGGCCTAAGGTGGAACGGGCCGGGCCGGGCCTGGTGTTTTCAGTTAAAAGTTTTGTCTTGTCTTCAATTTTGTCAATTTTTATTAGAAATTATTTTAGTTTCTAAAATAAATTTTCTATAGTCAGTGGAATTATATTTCGGTTTTTCTTGAATTTCGTAGCTTTTTAGAAGAGTACTGCCGGACTTAGTTAGTGTACTTGTGTTTATATACTATCTCTAAATTGTACATTATCATCCTAAATGCAGTTTTATTTATTTTAATATTTTGTATCTATGCTTTCTTCCTAATTTATAGTATATTTCGTGCTTCCGTTGAATCGACGAGCTGAGCAGTGACCTGTTCCCTATTAAGCACAAAGAACCGAACAGAGGATAGCACATACTTAATAAAAATAAGAGCCTGAGAAATCGCTTAAAATGTTTAAACACGAATAAGTTCCGAAAAACGAAAAATTTTTTGTTTTGGGCAACAGCAAAAAATAAGTAAAACGGACCCGGGCCGGGCTGGGCCTAACTTTTCACCTTACGGGCCGGGCCGGGCCGAGGTCCAAAATTTTTGAAACGGGCCGGGCCGGGCCGAGCCGGGCCTGAAAATTCTGAAAAAAATAGCAACTGAAGCAGATATAAGGAAAATTAGGGAGTATCAACATTGTTTTGAATTTATTTATCAGTAGGTGCAACTTTGAAAAACGTTCACAGTAAATTGTCCATCTCGGTTGAGAAAGCTAATCTTTCATTTTTCCAACGTTTAGGCGCGCAAGTCTAGTTAGTAGTGAATCGGTTTCTCTTCACGTCGAATCGTAGGGATAATTTGTTGACGCTCTGTTCCCTCTTTGGCGGCATTCTGCCTTATTTTGTTTCAAAAGTATGGCTCCAATTGACTAGGTCGACTGCAGATTCTACTATTTGTACATTTGCATGTGTTATTCCGATCCAGTTGATGAAGCTTACCCATCACATCCGTATGACCTGTCATCCATTCCTAAGTGGATTTCTGCGCTTGCTTCAACGTCTGCCCAGCCAACCTTCATGAATCCAAGAGTCAGCACTTCAAATTCAAAGTACCTGAGATTAATCAAATCAATGCAGCCAATGCTATTTACGGGATATCGTTAGCTGCGTAAATACAGCAACTGTCTATTTTGTCGACATCAACGAATCGGTTATTGAATAAACTTTTTGTTGTAATCTGATAACATGTATGTGCAGTGCATATAAGTTACAACAGTTAATATTAATTTTATTAATGCTAATTAGTTACTCTGCTTATTAATGATTGGAATAGAATAGCATACCACTTTCCAGAGAGGACAGCATACGATTTCTCCCCGCGGTAAGTGCGCATATTTACGTCAGGAATTTTTGTCAATTCCTCTACAATAAAACAATTGTGCTCACAAATTAAGCAAATATAATATAGAATTGTAATATAAAATTGTAGCCTTTATGTTCAATTTTATCTTCATTACCGAGACCAGAATGGTGTTGCTTTTCAACAAAGGCGCAACTTCCAGATCCGGATTCCGGATTAGGAATCGGAAATACTAATTATTTGTGGTATTTTGAAGAATAGTTTTAAAAATAGAAACAGCAAGCTTTTGATCTGATATGTCATTGTAATGAATTATAGCTGATTTGCTAGTTGTTTAAGTTAGTTAACTGTGCCGCATTGGCCGAGTGGTAAGGTGTTCGACTAAAGATCTTACGGTCCTAGGTTCGAACCCCCGCTGCCACAAGGCTTTAGCAAATCCCCTTGAGCAAGGGACTAAGCACATATCGGTTCGCCGTGGGCTCCAGCCAACCCAGCTGTCTATCCTTAACTGGTCGGTAAATGGGTACCACTGCGGTGGGAAGGTAACAGGAGTCTGTGTTCTGGCGTAACGCCTGATGAAGGGCTGGCCCCCCTTCCACAGATGTAGTCAACATTAGAGTTGTCGCTCCTGGCTTCGGGCTGTGAATCCGGAGATAAGCACCGGCACCCTATAACCTTCTGTAGGTTGGAGTTCTCTCCAGGGGTCACTTTACCTTTTTTTTACCTAGTTAACTGAGAACTTAAGGTGCTGGTATTGCTTTGTGTAAATTCGACCCTACAGGCTTTAATTCTTTATATGTAAGAGTGGATGAAACTTTCTAAATATATTATTTTCGTGTTCTCTAACATTCTGGGACCAGTCCCGGATTTATAGGTGTAAAGATAAGAAAGTTTTGGTTTTTGCCAGTATTCTCTCAGTACGTAGTCGATACACCGGATTCCTTGTTATGGCTGGAAAGAGGGCACCAAAATGAACATTTTTGCTTGCACATCCTTTGAGCTGTCTCCGGTGGTTAAGTCAGTTATAAGCAAAAACGACTTGGGGTCAAAAAATGGTCATTTTCGAGCCCAACTGACTATAGAGAAAGAGAAAAGTTGTGGTATTTTGAAGAATATGTAGTTTTAAAAATAGAAAAAGCAAGCTTTTGATCTAATGTGCCATTGTAATCAATTATAGCGGATTTACCAGTTATGTTAGTTAAGTTGAGAACTTAATACTATTAAGTGTTTTTCAGTCGAAAATCGATAGTCACCCACCAGCATTATTACTTACAATATAGCACTGTTCTTAAATGTGCTCTTAAAAATATAACAAAATATAAGAATTCCAAAGCAAGCCGAGACAAATTTATTCAGATTCAAACGGCAAAACTTCCAAGCATTGTAAATCAACAATGGTATAAATAAATAAATAAATAAAATCCAATTTCATGGAAACAGAACGCTAGCAAAAATTGAATTGACCAAAATACCAAATTAAATCATACGATACTGTGATGATATGTTGCTGATAGGGTAAGTTTATTTTAATATTCGATGCAGTCGTACCTTCCTCCCTTTCTACTCTTTGCTTATCAATTTGAAACCCCAAGAGCATGATGGTTCGAACTACTTCACTTGCTGTCTCCATATTAGCTTTCTTAATTCGTTCATCTAAAACTTCGTAAGGAACTAAGTGTGGACTTCGTTTGTTGATAGGATCCTAAATAGAAACAAATCATTACAATGAAATAATTTCTTACATACTTTTTGAAAAATTTAAAAGTGTTTCATAACTAAAAAATGTGTCGGAAACATACAGTTTCAAAAATATAAAATTTTCTGCTGGCATCATAAATTAGAAATAATGTGTTCACGTACTTCAGCAACACCATACGTCCAAGATCGTGTCACTTTTTCTTTGGCCCAAACATTGTGAGTATTCATTGCCAATAATGAAACCAGTTCCATTAAATTTCTGTCCAATTCGATTTCTCGAGTGTCCAAAGGAGCTGGCCGATAACCGTTGCCCATTGCAAACCTGTCGAGATAAAATATCGGTAAATGAGAAAAATTGGAAAGCAGAATCGTATATAGAAATGCAACAGTGTCTAATAAACTACGTTAGCAGCTGGAAAATTACATCGTATTCAGCAAGCCGAATCAAAGACGGACAAAGTTGACATACGTTTGAGGTAACTTCATGGTCCGTAAACGCTTTGGTGCCTGCTGAAATGTCATGTGATATCCAAGTGCAGTTATCGCCCTGAAAATCCACTCAACTGTTAACAAGTAACCCCTAAAAGGGTTAATATTCCGCTCCAGCTTTATGAAGCACATCAGAGTTAAGATGGTGATTCCTTTTGGAGACATCAACTTTGAACCAGTATTACTCATTCACTATTTAGAGTTAAGAAGCCATTTTTATATAAAAATGTGGTTTAACATTTTCTCGATTTAGTGAATACAATGAAACTAATTTTGTTTTTCAAAGAATTTATTGCATTTTTGAAGGAGTTTAATTCTTCAGTTTTTTGCAGAAAGGAGTAAATGTTTTCGTGAGTCAACGGTTACATCATTCGATACCTCTATCAAATAACTGGGGACAAATTTTAGTTACTATGAAATTGCTTTTCGTTCGGGACAAAGTAACTAAAATGTATGCGCAACCTGGATTTTGCCTATCTTTTACCAACTTTGACTAGCCACCACTGTAGCTAGAAAGCAGTAATCGGAGTAACTAAAAAGAATCCCGTGGTATTTTTGTGCAGAATCTGCTAAGTGCTATTCTCTAGCATGCATAGCAGAGTTGGCTCCGGGTCCAAATTTTTGGACCCGGCCCGGACTAGGACCCGTTAGGCCGGACCGGACCCGTCCAGACCCGGATCCGGGTACCCGGTTCTAAAAAACGAACCAGTTTGCATTTCAAACATCCACTGCATTCTTAAATTTCACTGCAACTTTACTGCTGTAATAGCCCAGTCGCGAATAAAACCTGTGATAAGCTTTAGGTTAATTTATTTTACGCCTCACGACAATTTTGAGTGCTAGGGCCAACAAAAGCAGTAGCAGTTTTGTGATAGTCCAGAGACAGTGTGAGACTGTCCTTCGGATAAGCTACGAATGCTTTGGAGAAAAGAATGTGGACGAATTTTTGGTGGCTTGTATTTGAACGATATCCTTGAGCTTGTTCACTAGATTAAGTTTTGCGTGCATTGCAAAACTTTATGCTAACTTATCAATTCCAGTTGTCATATTTCTATTTCCAATTTTAGTTACTACATATTGTGTTTCTAGCCCAGCAGAGCAGCATAGATCAGTAAGACGTCAGCTAGACAACTAAACATTGTATCTCAATGCCTAACACACCGGTTCCACCAACCTTTTATTGTAATGTTAATTGTAATGTAATGTAAATTGTAATGTTTTAACATCCCCAAATGTACCAAAATCTAGTTTTCATCAAAATCATGTTTTCTTCAGTATTTTGGATCCGGACCCGGACTTGAACCCGCGGGTACCCGGACCCGCGGGTACTAAAGTTAGACCCGGACCCGCGGGTCCTAAAGTTGGACCCGGACCCGGCCCGGCCCGCGGGTACCCGGACCCGGCGCCAACTCTGGCATAGTGAAGGCTCCACAATCGCTGGGAAACATTTTGTAGTGTTTTTTGCAAAAACTGCATTTTCTATGCCAGCTGCCTATGGGATAGCAATTGGAGATTGACCATTCCTCCGATGATCCGAAATCGGCACCTTTAGTTTAATTTTACTCAGCTCAAGCAGTAATGGATTACTTGATTTCTGCAAAAGTAACAAGTTTTTGACACCATGATAAGAAAGTTGGCTATATCTCCCGATAGCGAAAAGTAGAAAGCTGTCTCAAACAGCAGATATGTAGATCATACCAAGATCTTTGGAAGATCTCAAATTTATCTTTAGAAATATTTCCAGATTCACCCAGAGGTTTTAGTTACATTTTTCAAGTTTGCATGGACATTGACCGAACTTTAGAAAAACTCAAATTATTGTTGCAAATTTTGAAACTGCCAAAAAATTTTTATTCTATTCTTAACTACAATTTAAATTTATAAATTACGTTAATTTGATTGGAAATTGAGGCTAAACCTGGAGCCGGATTCTCCGGTGTGTTACCCAAAGTTTGTCAAAATATCGGGGAAATCTAAAGCGACTAAAGTGACTCTTACGGGGAGCTCCAAGTCTGGCCAGGTGGGACTTCCCAAACACCCCAAGATCCAAGAGTACATTGTACGCTGGTTTGCAGTTTCATTTTTACTCTAACTTAAACGCTGTTCAAACAGTTTCAAAGTAAAGAAAAGCCACCAATACCTGTGAGCGTACAGTTTAAACTGATACCAAGACTGCCAACTAATTTGCATATTTATTCGTGAAATCCATTTACTCTGAATTTCTATTTTGTCAAGGGGGGACATATTGCTTGTGTTTGTTGCAGAACGATACGAAGGGGGACTATCGCAAACCTAAACAACAGTTTGAATTTTATTAAAAAATGCCTGAAATTTATCTCAAACGGAAGTCTACTGCCCAAGCTTACCTCCACAATTTTTTGTGTGCAAGTTTACTTCCAAGCCCCCACCACCGAAAAAAAGAGGCGCTGCTAGATTTGTGTGTTAAAGATAGGGATAATTGATACAGCTGGAACAATTTTGCACTGCTGTGAGGGTCGTCCCATTACAAAGATTCCGCCTCCGGCGGAATAAAAATCTGGAATAAGTTGTTGCAACGGAATTTACAGCTCTCGAAGGTCTAATAATTACTGGCTGTAAAATGAGCGTGTAAGCCTGGGTGATATATTTTAATGTTACAAGATAAGCAATTTTTTGGAGGGTCCGATAATGCACCATTTTATGACTTGTTAATAGGAGAAACTCGTAAAAGTGAAGACAAAATTAGACTTTGACATAATATATATCATTGATATAATATATATATATATAATAATTGATATAATAGATATAACCTATATAGAATATATACGTTTGCGTTTTATCTGCTTACTTACTTTAAAGTTTCCACAGCCAACTGGAGATTATAGTTCTTCTCGGTTTTTGGCAAAGAATCGTATCCAGTAAGACAAGGATGCCGCCTCTTGGACTCACTTCGCTTCTAAATTATATTGTATATAAATTTTTCTGATATAAGCAAGTAGTTGGATATTATTGCGTTGCCACACAGAGAAGAGGTAATCATCCCTTCGCAGTTGAAGTCAATAACTGCGACCACAAATTCGTACAGTACACTGGCTGCCAGAAGTTGATGAATAAAGGAAAGCCACATAAAGAGACAAATGTGACTTGTGTGGACATTGCGCACAATATCTATATAATAATTCAAACGTTCCCTATTCACATAGAAATATCTGAAACTTTACTGGAAAAATAAGGAAAATGTCTTGTTTGCAGTCATTTACTCAGCTTTGCAAACGACTAAAAGGAGGACCTCTGCAACACAAGCCAATTTCACGTGGAAATGCCATTCCCGCAACTTTGCATCATGCAATCACAATGTGGTAGAGTTTCTGTTATACAACTTTCCCATATTGTTTGCATCTTACGATACTACACTACAACTCGTATGACTACTACAACGTCACTATCATTGGCTAATAATTGATTCTTTAGAGTGATCATTGATTTAAGGAGGTCAGCAATTGATTGGCAGCCATTTCATTCTCATATTTTCGAACTTACGTCACCATATGTCCAGCCATTGGATATTTTGTTCATAGCCCAAAGCTCATGCATGTTTTCAGCCAACTTGTCACAAATTCCCTCAACATGTGGTGTCAGCGTAGTCTACAAACAATACTTGTAAAACTGCAGGATAACATGAATAGCTGTTAGGAGATTGACGGTAAGAAACTAACAACTTAATAAAAAATTTAGTGTAGCGGACAGATTTTTCCAATATCTTCAGAAAAACGGCTTGAAATTGTTGGTAAAAATATTCAAATTTGGTCATTTTGGATAGACGCCATAAAAAGCGCAAATATGTTTTTGGATAGACCGTCTCCCGAGTTGAGGTGAAGCAGAATAAAGTTTTAACCCATACATGCTTAACTTAACTCAACCCAGTTAATACACTCTTTTTAGCCAGAGGTTTGGTTTGAGCCAAGATATGCACACCAGAGATGAACTGGGTCACTATTAGCTGACCCGGTGATCCGGTGACCCGGTGACCCGGTCGACCCCTGATCCGGTGACCCGGTATTTTTGAAATTTCAGGTTTAAGCTTGGAAAAATTAAAAATACTTATATTGGGGTGCGGTCAGTGTTTTTATCTTTTTGGACATTTTTGGCGTCTAAAATAAGAGGTTTGGCAAGTTTTTGCTTAAGCAACATTGGGAAGTAAATATTGTAAGCAAGCCGGAAAAATCAAAACTGATCTGCACGACTTCGCACTCAATGTGATGTGAATCAAACAAATTGTAACAAAATACTTTGCCAAAGTCATCACATCATCTAATTCCAGTCATAGAGCATATTACAATAAAACTTAAACTTTTGTGTTTTATCATTATACTTTAGTAAAATATTTTATTTAGTTGTATGGTTGAGGGTTTCACTCAGTGGAGATTCTTTGGAAATATTATTGCTTACGGCTAGGATTCAGACAATATTTTTTGTAAGTGGCTCAGCATATTGTGGCTCTTCTTGTGAACCGAAAAATGCTGCTCTCAGATAGTTTCTACATACGGACAAGAGGCGGAGAAGCAAAGACCATGGACAGAAAACCTGGTCCCTAAGCCAAGACTGCCGTGCTGTTATTTCAGTCACCACCAAGGCAACTATAGTAGTTTGTGCCGGGGAGAAATCTCTTACAATAGACGATGCATGGAAAAGATTTCAGACATTCAGGGCCCTTGTAATAATTTCAGTCTTTAGTTAACATTCAACGCTATCATTGTAGTTTCAAACCTAGATCTTAGCTTTACAGAACATTACAAATACTGTGAGGACACTACAGCTATAAGCATTTACAAACTATATACACGGTTAAGTTAAGAATATTCTATTGCTAGTTTTTTGAGTAATTATTGAAGTTTTCAGGTGGTAAAAACTGGTAAGAATTCTGAAAAATATGCTTTAACAACAAAAATTCCCTTCATTAAACATACCGGATCAAGACCGGGTCAGAGCTCCTGACCCGGTGACCCGGTGACCCGGTTTCATCTCTGATGCACACACAAACAAAAGTCAATCTGAAAGGAATATTGTAACCTATTGCTTCTATTCTCTTTAAATTCACAATTACAGCTGTGATAGCGTACCGAGCTTATGTCAACCGGTGTTGGAACAAAAGCGCTTCTGTCTTCAATGTAGAGAGCAGGTCCACTGTAAACGCCTTTGTATGGATCGCCGAAATCAAAGCAGTTCAATATGCTAATTTCGTCGCGAGCAGCTTCAAAAATGCCTGAAAATCCTTTAGGAGGACCATACTGCAATCGGCCGTGCGGGCCTCCGAGAAGAAAACGGCAACTGAAAAAGACAACACCATATTTAATCGAACCTACACTTGAACTGAACTTGTCAACTTCTATTAATCCGTGTATGCTGAGTTTCGGCTTCAACTGCCATCAAATTAGATATGCAAATGCAAACAAACGAAATGCAGACAAAATATGCTGCAAAAAGTGATGCCATATAAAAAGTTGTAAAAGTTTCCAACGAATGCTGTACAAATTTCCAGTCCAACCGTTCCAGTAAACGGACTCAACAATAATATATTACCTGACTTTAGATGACAAGCTCATTACTGGGAAGAAGAAGCCCTCTGTATTGAAGCCATTAAAGGTGCCCGCAATGCGATTTCCATTCAAGGTGAACGATATTTCCACCTTAGAAAAATCCAAAATACATCCAATAATATCTCCTTTTTGAAGGTCGCGGGCTCCAACTGCCTTTGGAATTCCACCTAAAATATTATATAAAATATTATAATTTGTAATAACGACATTTTATGGAATCAATGAACTATCAAATTACAGACTCCCTACTACAACTAGCTACTGTCATTTCAGTTATTTGTTTACTGTCACTTGTTTAGGTTTTTAGATAGAATAAACATTTCTTGACAATTTGTATAAGCATTGATTTCATAGGCTTATTGAATTTCATTTCCTGATTGATGAATTTTATTAACCTTATTTGCAATTTTCTGAAGTTAGATTTTTAGCTTATGTTACCACCAGTATCTTCAAAACAAGACAAATTTGAAGAGTCCAGACTACAGAGTCAAACCAATGAGAAGTAGGTAAATAAAAGCACACCAGGACACCAGTTCTTTCTAAGTACATACCTGCCCATAAATTCAGTCCATCAAATCCATAAGAATGAAAGTCGTCTCCAACGCCAGAACGGCCCCATTCGCCACTAGATCCAGGATAGGGAATAAAACCACTGGTGGAGGCCCAGCCGAGGCGCAGATGTGGAAGACTCATGGTTGTTTGTTCCAGGTGTTCCACTTCAGCTTCATAGTACCACTTCTCGTACATGGCTGATCCCGGCACAACACCAACAAAAATGTTTGGCATCATGCTAGAAACATAAATGCTTCAGCCACACTTTAAGGAAATACTTTCAAGACTTAGCGATACAGAGATCAATACTATACCACAACTGCAGGGGAAGGTGAAGCCTGATGCGTACAGGATCCCTAAGATCCGGATGAAGGGCTTGCCTCCCCTTCCACAGACGTAGGCAACATTTGAATTGTCACTCTGCGAGCTGAGAATTCGGATATAAGCACCAGCACCCTATAACATTCTGTTCTGTAGGTTGAGTTCTCTGCAGGGGTCACTCTATCTTACCCTTATCTTTTACAACACAACTCGAGGGTATGTTAGCACAGTTCTAGTGCTGAGTTTTGCTAAAGAAAAAATTGTAAGGATAAGTTCAAAATGTTACCATCCTACAAGATCAACCATAGATGTCTGCAGCAGCAAATCTTTGGATGGGAGCAAAATATCACAGATTAAGTTTTGACATGTACGAACAGCTACACCATTGCCAAGGCACAATGAGCACAGTACGTCCAAAACCTATATACAAAAATCAGCCGTATACAGTTAATATATTTAATTAGTCAATATAATAATCATTTATAATTATTGTATAACTATCAATAATAATTAATTTAATTTGAAAAGATGAGCAATCAGCGATTTTGGCTTAGATTGGTTTCTTGGTCGTTCAAGTACAAGATAATAATGACAGCTATGAGTCTAAAGAAAGAAAGATTTAATTTCATATTGATTCACAAACAAACCTTGGGATCTCGACCAACTTTCTCCAACAATGAGATAACTGATTTTATATGATCGTCACTGATAACGTTCAGCGCTTCTGGACTTTCCATTAGAATACAGTAGAGTACATCGATTATGCCTACAGTGTACAAAAGGATTATGCAATAACTTTAAATTTTCTGTCTTCGAAACTAACTGAGATGTTCTATAGAGCATATCAACACACAGTTGGCCATTTCGCTCTGGAAGCTCGGAAACAGCTGAAACTTACTATTAATTGTGCTGGTTATATGGCTTCAATTTTATTAAGCTTAGCAATGTCAGTCAAAGGTGCGATTACAGCAACCATTGCCAGTGCCTCCCGCTGCCCAGTGATATAAAATCGTTTTGAATTTTTGGTAATGTTTTTGACTGAAGCCCTTTGGTAGTTAGCACAACTAACAAACATAAACCAACCTTCCGCGCTTTGAGGATTAGTAAGCCGACCAAAGATCCAATCAAGCCTTTGTGACGTTGCAAATTGAGCGCAGTTTGAGTGATTACCCTTTATCATTGCAGCTTAAAACAAAAAGATCATTAAATAATATACCAAAATGCTTAAATATTGTACAAAGGCAATAATCATGTGTGAGCCGGCATACATAAGCAAAGCCTATATATACTTGTTTCATTTCACTTAATTTGGTTACTTTCATGTTGAAAATACACGAATACACATACACGAATTTTCAGCTTGTCACCCATCACTAATCCTACATTAGGATTGAACCGTTTAAAAGCAACAATTACGTACCCAATAACAAGTACAAATACGTTGATATCTGTCCCCAGGTCTCCTGATCTTCTTCTCCAATCAGGGAAGCGAAATTTGACCGCGATTCCAGTTGACTGAAGTTATCTATGGTATCCACGATCATGTTTAAGACTCCCTCAAAAGTAAAAAAGGATACATAGTCTCTTTAACGTTGTTAATGACAAACTGAAATTAAAGTTTGTTTGGCTACCCCTGACAGTTTTGAGCACATTCAGTGAGATACGGATCCAGTGGTTGCTTAGTCTTAAAACATCGCAAATAATCAACATTGGCTACATTTCAAATTTTGTAAACTACAGGTCAATATTTATTAAAAATGGTCCAAAAAGTTGACTCACCTCTTCTTGGAATAAGTCTTGCCGATTTCTTAGAGCTCGTAATTTGTTCTGTTTTTCTTCAAATTCTAAATATGTTAAAATAATAAAAACTCAGTGCTATTAGTAAACTCAAAACTGTCAAAAAGTCAAAATTGAAATTTAAGCTTACCTAAAACTCTTAAGGCGTTTTTTAGATCTGGCGAACGTTGCGAACCAAGACACACATATGCTAACTTTGCTGTTTAAATCCCTGTGGGGACCGAATTTTTCGGATCACAAAAGATGTCATGAGATTTATATATGTCTACATGATGCGCTAACCATGCAGTCATCAGTTCAATATATGTGGCACTAACCCATATCATCTGGGGGTTGTGCAAAATACTCAATCAAGTCTTCCATCAGTTTCAGAACCTCTGAAAGATTAACGTGTTGCCATTCATCGCACTTCGTACCATCTGCTAGCAGAGCCAACAAACCCCTACAATAGAATGTTCATAAAAAATGACGGGATAAGTGAACAGGCTAATAAATGAATATGTGCAAAGTTGAGATCCGCAAATAATTAAAACTGCCTTAAAAATTCTTTTTGTATAAATTTCATGTTTTAAAATTCACAAATCAAAGGATTAACCACTCGTATTAATACTGAGAACAGCAAATGTGGAGTTATTTATGAATATTAGGTGAATATTCATAAATGTTTGTGTTGATTATAAATCTAAATAAACGAATAGCAATCAGCTGATATCAAGAAGCAACTTGAGTCAGTACTTTAGGAATTTATTTAACATCGATGAGCACTTTCGAATCACTCTGGCGGATTTGGATTCCTCTTCCTGAGCTACGCTGAACTGAAAGCAGTCGTCCATGTGACCTTCTTCTAGAGCTATGGCCTAAATTGCAGTAAACATTCAGTATTCTACTTATTAAATATTTGAGATGATTTCAATGTCTAAATGAAAAATGGTTACTTATTTGTGTTTAATTGTATTACATCAAGTCGAACCATATTTTCTATTTTCTGCTGTAAATTGTTTCCTCCAGACTGTCACTGCACTTTTGCTGTCACTCTTCAATATAGTCAACATCAACAATCTATCGATCATCATAGTGGGCGATCGACATAGAAGTATGTTTGAGTGTTGGAAGCTTCTGCTGCATAAATCTTTACATCCCGCAACAAAAAACAACTTGCACCTGTAAAGAAATTACATACCTTTTTAAGTTCCAGTTTTCCCACTCCTTTTTTGGTGATTTCTTGGAGCTGAAACAATAAAGTTAAGATACATCAAATAACAGGGAGTCACGAATTTTATTTATTATTAATAAATTAATTATTATTATTATTATTATTATTATTATTATTATTATTATTATTATTATTATTATTATTATTATTATTATTATTATTATTATTATTATTATTATTAATGTTATTATTATATTGAACTGTTATGTTAGAATCTACCTTTTGACGTTTAACCATTTATGTCTCCTTGCCTGTCTTTGCCGATCTGCCTACCATTGGCAAACGTCATTTGAAGCTGTATTTTGCAGATGTGTTGTGTGTGTGGCATTTGGCACGAATATTGGCTGCTGTTTTTTTATATCGGAAGATGTCCACCATTTCCCATTTTATACTGTTTACTCCGTCCGTATCATCATAGGCTCTTACCTGATATGATAGCCATAAACTGGTGCTGAGATGTTGCATGAAAACCGTGGTATCTCCATATTTGATTATGGGAAGACCCATTCCTTCGTCCTCTTTTTCTTCAGTTCCTTGCCGTTTTGCGTCCTAAAACCAACTCAGTTTTTTTAAAAATTAATAACAATATATGACCACAGTTTCCTTCAAAGAATTTCTATTTCAAAATCTATAACAACGGAGATGATATTCAAAAAAGCTAAAAACCTGGCAGAACCCAAAAGTTAGTGTTGTGACCGCTACTAGCTGTGAACACGGCCGGACTTCAACTGACAGATTTAATCAACTGAGCTGGGTACTCGCTTCGTTACATTTTATACAAACTAGCAACACACCACTATAATCAGTCTAACGTAGAACTCCTCAATCGGAGGAACATATCACAAGATACTACATTTTCCCCTTCTTTCCCCCTTTTCTTTCTTCATCTGGATCATTTTCACTGTCAAGTTTGATTGTATTGATTCGCTTCACAGCCTGTCGGCATGCCCGTGCCAAGTGACCCATCTTGTGGCAAGCCTTGCATTTCCGACCATTAGCTGGACATTTCCTGCTTCGACTTGCGTGATCCAACGAACCGCAACCACCACATCTCTTCTCGGGTTTGTAGCTCAAAACTGATTCGTCTGTCGAAGAACCAGAGCTGCAGCGCTTTCTGGCAGCACTGGACTTGTTGTGCTCCTGGCTCCGCGAAACTTTGTGAGCTGCCTGGCTGTGAACCTGGTTCACTTGATGGGACGACTTTGACAACGCATTGGCTTCGTTATCAGCCCGTTATCAACAAGATACTACATTTGCCCCCTTCTTTCCCTCCCCCAACAAAACTAAATAACAGAACTGACGGCACAGATTCACAGCTTTGACATAGGTCAGGTCGGATTCTAGTAGCAATCTTGTCTGTCTGTAGCAATCTTCCTTCTCTTGCCAAAGTTGGCCCCAACTGCAATAAGATAGTTCTCAAAGATAGGGCGCCAGTTTTTCTACTGAATAGGGGGCTCACCGGGGCAAGGAAAAAACGGTGGCGGACAGAGGATCTTCTCCATAGGGTTGTTCTGACACCCTCGTCGCCAAAATGTTGTGACCGCCACTAGCTGTGAGCCCGGCCGGATTTCAACTGACAGATTTAATCAACTGAGCTGGTTACTCGCTACGTTACATTTTATACAAACTAGCAACACACCACTATAATCAGTCTAACGTAGCACTCCTCAATCGGAGGAACATATCACAAGAGAAAACAAGAGTTATAATAGGAAGAGTAAGGCACTCAGCTCTTCCTAATAGAATAAGCTTGCAATATGCTCGAAACATTAAGGCTGAAATCTCGGGGGGGGCTTCCAGGATGTAAAAACATTCAACACCGACATTTTTCAGACGCGGGCGGTTTTGCCAAAATAAATGCTATAACTTGGGTTGGGCTAGCAAAATCGTACAGTACTAATTTTTATATCATTATGTTGCGTAGAACGAGATTTTTTAACGGTATAAAAATTATGTAGTTACCTTCAAGCAATCTCTTACAAAACCGGCAAAAAACATCCTTTCCACGAACATTCTGGAATCCAGGAATTTCACCGTTTTTTCAAAATGTTGTTGCGGATTTGCAAGAGATTGCCTCAACCTAACTACATAATTTGATATCGTTAAACAGATCTTGTTCTGCGCAACATAATGATATAAAAATTAGTGCTGTACGATTTTCCTAGCTCAAGTTATAGTATTTAATTTGTCGAAAACGGCCGTTTTTGAAAAATGTCAGCGTTGTATGTTTATACGCTAAGAAGCCCCCTGAGATTTCAGCCTTAATGTTTCGAGCATATTGCAAGCTTATTCAGTTAGGAAGAGCTGAGTGTCTTACTCTTCCTATTATAAACTCTTGGTTAAAATAACACCACCTTCGCTGAAAGCATGATGAAAGCAGTGGTGTCATATCCAGCAAAGTCTCGATGTATCAGACAAGCCTGGCACGCCTGATTGTCGTCCTTCAGCACTGCCAGATATCGTCCAGTTGTCAGATGGCGGATTCGAAAAACCTGAAAAATCATTTGACGACTTCTGTTAGATAGCATTCGCAAGAAAGATGACTGTAAAGATCAAATTCAACGCTATCATTTGTGAATTTATGTGAATGGTATAATTCAAGTTTCCTTGTATTACTGCGATCGCGAGGTAATAATTATTAAATAAAACTATTGACATGCAAACGTTTTCTTGAAAAATATAGAGCAATGTAGATAATAGCATTTGCTTTTTACAGGTTAAATTTAAATTCAAGGCATTGTTGGAAAACATGTTCAATTGTTCAGACAGGATGAACAGAGGTAAATATTCTGACAACTTTTAGCCCCTCCTAATGTTAGATCCCAAATATTAACCTGCTCCCAAGCCATCAAGGCTCCGTGCCATTTTGCTCTTATCATTTCCAGTCGCCACAAGGAACGAGCTTGACTCATCGCGTGTCCACCTTCATAGATAATCATGCTAACAATAATGAACACAAAAATTATGCTACTATTTATCTAATCTGCGGCGTCTGTATTCTCAGTTCTGATCTTGCTCCTGCCGGGACCATCCATTTTCGGTTTCTCAAATTACGCTTGTTAGTTAGGTTTTGGCTACAAAATGTGGGCATGACTTGCATTGACAACAGAAATTTGCTTGAGTCTCCGTTTAAACAACCCACTAGTGTTGTGCTTGGCGGGTGCGGCCAATGGCTGGCCAATGGCCGGCCATTGACCACTCAAGCCATTGGCCGTTGGCCGAGAAAATCTCAGCCAGTTGACCGTTGGACGACCATTGGCAGTTGGCCGTTGTCCATTGGCGGTTGGTCAACTGGCTGGTCAACTTCAAACTCCGACCAAGCCAAGCCAAACCAACCAGAGAAAATTTCGGACAATCCCAACACTACAACCCACAAAACATAATTTATAAGTGAAGCTAGAAGTACCGACTGTATATATACTGTAATTGCTATTGTACTTTTGCTGTGGATGTTCGCTCCAGGTTTCTGGTATGGTAAGACATTCATCGTTTCCATGGTAAAGTCTGACCACGTCATTGCCAAAAACATAGCCTGAATATTAAGAACAGAAAAGAAGCTAAATTAGGAAATCATTGCCAAAGAAAACTGAATCTACGCGTGAAAATTACCTGAATGAAAGCAAAAATTTTATCTATCCAATAATTATCTAATATTTAATAAATATTTATGAATTTTCTCTAAATTTTAGAGAAAACACCGCTAAATTGTTCATATAACTTATTTGTCTGTAGAGCTTAGACAATAGTAAAATTAATAATTAAACTTTCGAATTGTACCATGATTCCGTATTTTGGCTAGACCAGAACTAACGGGACTAATACTCCAAAGAGTTTGATGAAAGGAAGCAATCACGGTCACTTTTCCGCTTGAAGCCAAAGTATGCTAAATGTAAAAGTATATGGCATTTTGTAAAGCAAACTAAATAAGACTTACAAGTGCAATTAGGCCAAATTTGGTGAGAGGTCGAGAAAACACACCTTTCTTTCGTTTGGCAAGGAATAACTTTTTTCTCGGCCACTCAACAAATAGGGTCCTCTTTTGACGTCACCCACTCCAAAGGGAACCTATTTTAGTGACGCCGCCAACGACCAAACGAAAAGTCGACTCTTTCTTCCAAACAAAGGATCGGAGAACCGTTACATAATGCAAAAAAGAGCCTAGTGGCTTACTCTTCTTCTTGTCAAATTGTCAGATTGTAAACTCTTACTTTGATTTAACTCTTACTTTGATTTATTGCTTGAACATCATTTCTACTAGCTGACACAACAATGTTTGAGGCTTGTTTATATTTCAATACTAATGCATTTTATTAAAGCTATTGCAATATTGCAATAACTACCTACAACAATTCAATCGAATAAGTGATTAATATAAATTCTGTTCACACATCCTTGAAATTAAATTCTGTACCAGATATCTTTCCGTTGCGACAGATACTAAGATGACATCATCACCAACTCGGACTTTCTCTCCCTCCGATCTCTGTTTGGAGGCTGGATGCAAAGTCCACCAGGAAGATTCACCTTAATTAAAATGCTAGCTCATGATAAGCAAACTTAATTGAAAAGTTTAATCGAAAAACTATTTTCAGTCTCGTGCTCAGCATCCAGCAAAATCATATGCAGCTTCACTGCACAGCTTGCGAACAAAGCGCGAGAGTCAAGAGCTACATGAACCCTTAGATCTATGTTTGGTATGATTTGTTAAGAATCTCTACCATAGGTTCGTATTCTAGGCACTAACGCATGGCCAAAGGTCGCTACCTGTCTACGCGTCGTCTTACTTAGAAAATAGAGGTCCGCAGTTCACTTTCCCATCCTGATTTTCATTTCACAAAAGAGAACCATAAGTTATGTAACTCCACATGGAGAGTAATTTCTAATTTAATAAATAACTAATCTTTTCTGGAAGAACAAGTGCAAGAAATACCAGTATTATCCTCTTGCAATCCTACGTCGAATGATAATTTGTCTTTGGCAGACGAGGTGTCCAAGCAAGCCAAGTACATGTCACCCTGAGTGTGTCTTAACTGTATGGCGTGACCGTAGAGAAGAGTTCGACTGCCTCCACCTCCGCCACCTCCAGTATCTCGTTCCCCTGCGTTCATCATCTCTTGCAGGGCTCGCACTGAGAGGGCTTGTTCGATAAAAAATTGGCAAATGGAAATATCGGGAGGTTTATCCTGAAAAAAGTAATCAATGCTAGATACGTGAGCTCTGCCTTCGTAGGTTTTGGCTTTAGCTATCTGTAGAATTCAACTCAATTTTACAACTGTACCAAAATCTCAAATATCATAGTGGTTGTTATTCTTATGTCATAGCTTTCAGCGCGCAGGATAGGGATGAGCTTGACTTCAGATACACCGCTATTTCCAGCACTAGCAGTAAGCGTATGTTTGTACTTAATCTCTAAAGCTACTTGGCGGCTTCTACTTATTTATTCCATGATGGTGCTCAGCGCAGCCTAGTGACAAGAACACAAAATTGAATGTTTTCCGGTTTGGGGATTATCCAGCAGCCAATCAAATTTTACAGATTCCTTCGTTCTGGTGAGTGGATATGCGATTGTACGTGGCGTGAGGATGCTGTAGTTCTGGCGCTCGTTTCAAACTGATGTCCATTTACAGAGTGACATTGCCAGCATTATTTAATCATTATAAATCAAAACCAACTCTATCAGAAACGCTTTCCAAGGAACAGGCTCGATTACCAAACCCTTCCGCAGACAGAAAAAGTCGTTCAGTACCCATACTGGCATCTTTGGCTGGGGAAACACAGGTCAAGCATACAACGTCACCCTAGAACAGCAGTTGAAGCTTTATAGACAGAACAATTAAAAAACAAAGTACAAACTACAGGAATAACCAGATAAGTCAGTAAATATTTAAGTACGAAATGCCAGCTACTAAGCATGGACATACTGAATTATTCGTGAATAGTTCGAAATTCGCAAATAACAAGCCTACGAATTATAATTAGAATTATCGAACGCATAATCAAATTATCGTACGAATATTCGACGTATTCGTTCGTTTCTGTGTACAAAGTCCGAGTTGGGTCGTAGGTTTGGAATCGTCGCGTGAATCAATTGCGTTTCCGGGTAATCAGTGTCAATCAGGGTTCCCTGACCTCCTAATTTTCCCTTCAGACGATTATCTCATTCAAGAGGCGGCTCCCCGGTTTTTCCCATGGAATCACAACCTGCGGTTTTGCCTGAACCCGCGGCCTTGCCTCCTTGTAGATATCCTTTCGAATCCCACCCTCGTCGCCAATAAAGTGTGGCGACTAGTGAATACTTGCTACTATCATATTTCTACATTTAATAACAGGATCAGGAGTGGACTTAACTGTTTCAATAGCTTTTAAATATTTTAAACACTACATTCTGGCTAAGTATTTAATGTTCCGGCGAATTTTCGCATTTTTCGATTACAATTGGATGGAATCTACAGAAATATGTTATGTTTACATACTGCTTTCTGCCAACTTGGAAAAGTCTTTAATGCAACATACTGTAGCATCGGATAATTACTCGACTACATCCCGTCTGTAACAGTTTCAGCTGAACTCTTACATCAGGCTTCTCAATCG
>JASAND010012868.1:0-10469 GCA_030248195.1 Trissonchulus latispiculum
GCGAGAGAAAAAAATCAATAACAAGCATACAGGGAAATACAGTCGCAGGTTTGAAGTAAACACGCAACCGGTTTGCAAGACGCAAACGTGAAAACTCAAGTTTTATTTCTGAGGTGTTTCAGTTGAAACTGAAACTGAAACAAGGATCCTTTTTCTGCAGGTTTCAGATTTAATCACTGAAACTAATCAAAAAATTAAGCCGAAGCTATTTGGGATCGCCGACTGCAACTGTATCTGAAACGGAAACTAAAATTGCCTATCGAAAGAAAATATTTCATGAATTCTCATCTCCCATTTCTGATTCTGGCTTCGCAAAGGTTGTCTTTCTAAATTTTATTTTGTTCCTGGTTTTTCTAGTAGAAAAGTTGTTACTAAAGGAGGCTGAGCCAAGAAGGAGTTTTTGCCCAGTGCCTACTGTTCTCATTTCACAATCAACATCAACCCGGAATTTATGCAATTTATCATAATCTTAGCTACAGCAATTTTCCAGACTCGGAATAAAATTTTGATCTGTCAAAAGCTCTGTTTTATGCAACTTGCTCGGGGAAGTTTACAACTGTATATATAAAATTACAAGTTGTAAAAACAGTGTACGGCTTTTGATCTGACATTGAGTTAAACGCAGGCTTAAGGAATTACTTAAGCCTTAAATTACGAATTTAAGTAGTTCCACTGTGGCTGTCCGACTCTTAGTCATAAAAGCTGTAAGTACTGCAATATGTGCGTAATGCTTATCCTTCGCACCATTTTCAAATTGGTTTCAAACATAGCTGCATTCCAATCGCTGAAACAAAACTGAAACTAAACTTGCCTACTGAAACAACAATAGGTTCAAGTAAATTTCGAAGTATATATTAACAGCTGTCAGTGTACTGTACTGGTTCCTAAAGAAAGAGAAAGTAATGACAGCTTTCGTGACCAGATCCTGGCTATGTTTAAAGTTTAATTACAGACTGACTTTTGTGCACCTCATGAACATGTATATACTATATTTTAAACTAGTACAAAATTATCTAAACGGGCCCAAGATATTGATGACGAAGTTACACATTTCCATGTCTGAAATTGAAGAAATTGAAACATCGGCTGAACGCAAACCTGAAACTGTTTTGAAGCTCGGACTGGACTTGAAACTAAAATTGAATCCAAAATGGAGTAACGTTGCTGAAAGTTCTTAAGTGTATTTTCGTTTTCACAGTAACAGCAGCGAAGCTTTGGTCTTCGATCTTGCCATAATTCGCGTAATTGCACAAGGCTAAGTGCAACAGGTTAGTAGCAACGGACATTCTTAAGTCAGATTCAAATGGTTGATTCTTATCTCAATTCCGCCGCACCACTAAACAAGCCGTATAGTCAGTTTACCATCACAAAGTTACAACCGTTTGCCAACTCTAGGAAATTAGTTAATGTTTACAAAATGGCACAGTCAGAGTCGTACAAGCTCTCACAGAACGCTTGCACCTTTTCTGTAAGCTTGAGCATCTCGTTAGCTAATTCAGTCTGTGCAACGAAATACATAACTTATAGTTCAAATAAGTGACAGCGCTGATGTCAACTATCCCAGCTTGAGCATCTCGTTAGCTAATTCAGTCTGTGCAACGCCATCCATAACTTATAGTTCAAATAACTGACAGCGCTGATGTCAACTATCCCAGCTTGAGCATCTCGTTAGCTAATTCAGTCTGTGCAACGCCATCCATAACTTATAGTTCAAATAACTGACAGCGCTGATGTCAACTATCCCAGCTTGAGCTTTTCGTTGTCTAATTCAGTCTGTGCAACGCCATCCATAACTTATAGTTCAAATAACTGACAGCGCTGATGTCAACTATCCCAGCTTGAGCATTTCGTTGGCTAATTCAGTCTGTGCAACGCCATCCATAACTTATAGTTCAAATAACTGACAGCGCTGATGTCAACTATCCCAGCTTGAGCATCTCGTTGACTAATTCAGTCTGTGCAACGCCATCCATAACTTATAGTTCAAATAACTGACAGCGCTGATGTCAACTATCCCAACAAATTGGCAAATATTTAATGAATGCCACTTTGGCATGTCCAATGCAACCGACAGCAATAGCAGGGCAACAGCAGACTGAATACTGTACGAGCTAATCAGTGATGTTTTTGCTAATGTCTGCAAACATTAGAATTGTTTATCTAAAGTAGCTTGAAAATTAAAATCAAGAGATTATGCGAAGTTTCGGATTTGGCTTAAACTTTCAATAGTTTGGGTCGTTTTTGCATTGTTTCTGAACTCCAGGTTTATGGCACAAAATTTGCTAAGTTTAACTTTAAAGACTTAGGTATATATTGTTCCCGCAAGGCAACCTCAGTTGTGTTCAAAGCAGGTTTTTTAGTGATTTGTAGCAAAAATTGCCAGGCTCAGAGTTGAAATTGAAAGAGTACTGCAATATATAGTTTAATAGTAACAAGCAATTTCCTGTGGCCTTCATTTGGAACACATCCAGAGCAGCTTACATAAGCTAACTATTAATGCTAGTTTTAGAAAGATATAAACTTTGAAAATTTAGTTCAAAGTTATTGGTTGCTAATTTGTTAACTCCTGCAATGTTATAATTACAAACAAATGTTTGTAACAAAAGCCAACAACACTTTTTAACTTTTAAGGAAGCCACAAATTTGCAATCATTTTGATGGGATATTTTTGATTGCATATTTGCAAGGGTTAAAACCGTTTGCTATGTAATTAATGGTTTTAACCCATTTGATTCAGGTGGCCTATTAATCAGCACTGGAAGCTTCCTGAGCAGAATCAATACAGTTACTATATTTCAATCAGGCCAAACAGATATATAACTAATTATGGTGGAAATTGATGACACTCTTGCTATTACCCGATTTCTAGCGGGCTGATCCTTTCTTCGAAGCCGGCCTGTATTGGAAACTTCGATCAAGTACCTTCATTCATATTGTGATCAACAAGTACAATGGAAGAGTAAGCTGCACTCAGTCCCAGCCGAACAGTCGGGAACTTGGAGTCCCGAATTGTTCTTAATTACAAAATATCTGATCATTGGCTACTGCTACTAGAAAACTGTTTTTTGGTCCTACGATCTGCCATTGTTTCAACTACGATTACTACTTCTAAATAGAACTAATGTTTATTCATTTTTAACTTACTGTTTGAAGATTTTCATGCTTTAAAGTTATCTGGTTGAAAAGGTCAAAGTTCGCACCTATGTGATTGTAGTCCAAACTTCTGAGCACAGAGAACTAGCGTATAAATTGAAGTTCATAAGGTCAAAAAAGGGCAAGGGATACAATTTGTGTTATAATTGAATTGATTCATAGAGTTTAGTTTATACTTCTTTGCTTGGAGCTATTGATATATAACATATTACGGTATTATCGGTATTTGTCATCCTCATTTATAGTTGTCTGTTCAGTTATCACTACGATCATATGTTTGTCTCTTCTTTTAATCCTTGTGCTATATTAGCATTCTCCTACTTGTCAATATTAAACAGTGTTTGTGTGCTAAACTTAACTTATCGCTGATTTCACCGTTAGTTAGTTCGAAAGTCTGTGTTGACCATAATAATCTGACCCCTTGGGCCCTACCAAGACATCTCCGCAGATTAAGGATCTTGATTTGTCAATCAAGATCTATTCAGCAAAGTTCATTGTTACTGAACTGATTCACCCTCTGGAAAGCAAGTGTCGACCCCGCTTGCTAACGATATCAACAGAAGTCTCGCCCCTATCAAACGGACTCACGATAAAGACCCGATTCAGGTTGGCCGCAAGGAATTCTCAGTTTTGGACACACCACCTTCTGAGAATCCAGTGCCTAAGTTTATCTTCCGGATAAACGTGCCGACCTTCCGTGCTTTAAAGTGGTTGTTACCCCGAGCTCGCGTCTTGTTAGACCAAAGCGGAACGGAAATTCATTGGAAAGAAATTGGAGCTTAATCCTACCCACTTCATTACACATATTTTAGCACAAATTTGTCAATTTTCAAGCCTATAGTAGATGCGCCCAATCTGCGTCACCTTTTGTTCACGCATAAAGTGTGTTCAATTTGACAAAGTGTAACTTCCGAAAGATCAAAGCTTATGAAATGAAACTTTACAGAAGTGTCAAGTACATCTGCTTCTATATTTCATTAAAGTTTGACTGTTTTTAGATAGAGCATACCGTAAGTTGTAGCTCTTTTTGCCAAAAAAGTGCAGTTTTTCACTGTCAAAGGATGTGCGTCGGTCGTATCTTAAAGTGCGTCATTTCAAACTTCCTATGATTTCCATTAAAAAACTAAACTTTGAGACTTTATATCCCCCGTTTCCTACAATTTTTTGCTACGAAAATTTTTTATTTGGTAGTTTTCTTGTACATAAACAACATTATATCAAAATCAACAAAATCTGTTATCTTCGAAAAATTTGTTAAAATGCCAGTGCCCAGTACTGAGTTATTTCAAGAGAATTTGAGCTTGAATATCATTCGATACCTCCATCAAATAGCTGAGGGACGATTTTTTATTTATTGTGAAATCGCACTTAGTTATAGAGAAATAAGCTGAAATGTGTGTGTTCCCTGTATTTTGCCTACTTTTTCCAAATTTGTCAAGCGATTACTTTAGCTAGAAAACAGCAACCGGGGCAACTAAAAAATCGTCCCTGGGTATATTTGTGCAGAACACATTTGTTCAGCAGCAGCCCTCCAACTTGCATGGTGAATGCTCCACAATCTTTGGAAAAAAATTGGTCGTGTTTTTGTAAAAACTACATTTTTTATGATAGCAGCCTACAGCATAGCAGATGGAAGACGATCATGCATCGGATAATTTGTCCCTGTGAGACCTTCAGATTGACGCCCTTAGTTTGATTTTACGGCTTGCGTAGTTCAAGAAATGTTGGATTTTTTGATTTCTGCAAAAATGACAAGTTTTCGACGCCAAAACAAGAAAATCTGCTATATCTCACGGTAGAAAAAAGCTAGAAACTTGCTTTAAAAAGCAAAAACATGAAGCTCAATGAGATCTTTCGAATGAATATAGTCATAACTGTATAGCAGCTGCCAAACGGTCAGAAATTGCAAAAAACCACTCTGACCGGAAATCTCGAATTTTTGAATCGGGATTGCGCGGAGGGTGTTAGAACGCTAAAAGAACTTATTTCGGAAAGTTTCACCAAATTTCACCTTGATTTACGCCGCCAAATAACAATATGTGCCCAAAAGGAATCACCATCTTAACCCTTTCATGCCTGAATTTTCTCCGGACTAGCTGAAAATGATCGATTTCACATTTTTGGCTGCCATTTTTTTACTGGGACCACGTAGAGAGATGGGACTACCACCAATCGATAGAGAATTGATTGCTCTACATTTCGTATGTAAGCATTGAAGGGTCCTCGATGCACCCAGAAAAAGTTAGAAGCCGTCAAATTCGGAAAAAGTGCGAATTTTCGATTAAGTTCCATTGCAGAAAATCAACTAATTGATTTCTAGGAGCAAGAGTTGATTCTGAGGCAGAATAAACTATACGTTATTTTAATGCGAAGAATCTCCCCTATCACCTGATGAAATGGCTTTTCCGCCGACGCACTACCGCTGGCTCTGGATTCGTTTGAATTCATTGCTCGAACAGGGCTTGAAATCATCAAAAGTTTCATTGCCTTCGGAATGCTATAGAAACTCGATTTTTCAAGCAGGTGTGGAAATATTTTCTGAAAATAGGGTGGACGCGTTGAAGAAAAAAGGAGCAAATTTCCAAACTGCCAACCGGCAACTGGACCCTTTTACACAGTACTGGCATTTTAACAAATTTTTCGAAGATCACAGATTTTGTTGATTTTGATATAATGTTGTTTATGTACAAGCCAAGCCAACTACCATATAAAAAATTTTCGTAGCATAAAATTGTAGGAAACGGGGGATGTAAAGTCTCAAAGTTTAGTTTTTAAATGGAAATCATAGGAAGTTTGAAATGACGCACTTTAAGACACGACCGACCGCATATCCTTTGACAGCGAAAAACTGCACTTTTTGGCAAAAAGAGCTATAACTTGCGGTATGTAATTCCATGGCAAGAAGAGCAATTGTGACACTTCTTCTTCTGTAAAATTCACCTGTTTTTAGGATAGTATAAATAAAACACCCAATCTAGGTAGCTTTTCCGAAGTGCCATTGAAAATCCAGCATCAAATGGACAGTTTTCATGAAGCTGAACACATGAACATAGGGCAATTTTTGGAAAATGCTAAAAACTGTTATTTAACTTGATAAAACCAAGAGTACATAATACATAAGAGTCTGTGTATTATGAGCTCGCTACATCCGATGCGCGCTATCGGCTGACCCCCCCCCACAAATCAGACCCCCCTCACCCCGCCCCTATACGTACATGTACGGGGTCCAAACGGGGGATCGGGCTCGTGCTTGCATATTTTGTACACAGATGTGTAAATCATACAAGCTTAGACCCCATACACAAATTGGGGCCCCGTCAAGTTTAACATGCAAGTATACTAACATAGACCCCGATCCCCCGTTTGGACCCCGTACATGTATAGGGGCGGGGTCAAGGGGGCCTGATTTAGATACGGGGTCAGCCGATAGCGTTCAGAGGATGTAGCGAGCTGATAATACATAGCGTATGACGCTTGTCATACTCTTATGTATTATGTACTCTTGATAAAACTTAGGAAGTCTAACCT
The DNA here is from genome assembly GCA_030248195.1 of Trissonchulus latispiculum. Lineage (NCBI taxonomy): Eukaryota > Metazoa > Nematoda > Enoplea > Enoplida > Ironidae > Trissonchulus > Trissonchulus latispiculum. The sequence continues at coordinate 6,682 of JASAND010012868.1, forward strand.
GTAGAGAACGGTTTATAGGTAGAATTGGCTGTCAGGATCCACAATTAGCCCTACACTGGGTCCACCAACATTGAACTAGAAGTTTTATGGATTTTAGCCTCTAGTTGGCCAATCTCTAAAGGGCGAGACAGCACCCACGGAATTATTGCGGGAAAACATTTTTGCGAAACTTTAGTCCAAGATGTTCAACAAACTGACTAAAGATGTCATGCCAAATATGTGCAGCCTGTAATCCGATACCCAGAAAGCATCAAGCATGGATTTGTTGTTGATTCTGGTTGGCAAATGATCTTTTTGAGATGCTCTCTATGGACGTTATATGCACGCCCCTAGGAATATTTTCTTGTCTGGACTTACATTTTTGGCGCGTTATGTATGACTTACATTACGTATGCGCGACTTTTGAATGAATGAATGCCCTTCTGAATACAATTTCACTCCGGTAATGTGTGTTCTGGAGTTGTACGACAATGTTGAAACCTTTCCCGGAGCGCCTTCCTCTTTTGTTGTATGCGCTCTCGTCGCAGCTAAAGCAGTTTTTCCGTTTGTGTTTAACAAACTAATAGTCGGTGTAATCTATGTGTACTCGTAATGAGCGTCCCGGTGTGGTGTCTACTAGAGCGCCCAATCGACACCATTAGTTTAGTTTTACGGGTTTCTAGCCGTGCTATAGTTCATGATCATAGCTGCAATTTAAATGCAAAATTATACAGATTCATGACCGTTCATTCTGAGATTTTTCGGCGCAAGAATAAAATCACCACTTTTTCCAATTCCTTTGTCTAAAAGGTGGTGATTCCTTTTGGGCACATATTGTTAGTTGGCGGCGTAAATCAAGAGGAAATTTGACTAAACTTTCCGAAATACGTTTTTTAGCGTTCTAACAGCCTCCGCGCAATCCCGATTCAAAAATTCGAGATTTCCGGTCATGGCGGTTTCCCCAAATTTCTGAAAGTTTGGCAGCAGCTATGCAGATATAAACTATATTCATTCGAAAGATCTCGTTGAGCTTCATATTTTTACTTTTTAAAGCAACGTTCCAGCTTTTCTCTACCGTGAGATATAGCCGATTTTCTTGTTTTGGTATCGAAAACCTGTCATTAAATCAAATAATCCATCATTTCTTGAACTGTGCAAGCCGTAAAATCAAACTAAGGGCGTCGATCTGAAGATCTCATAGGGGCTAATTATGCGAAGCATGATCGTCTTCCAACAGCTATCCCGTAGGCTGCTATCATAAAAAATGTAGTTTTTACAAAAACACGACCAGTTTTGTTCCAAAGAGTGTGGAGCATACACCATACAAGCTGGAGGGCTGCTTCTTAACGGATGTGTTTTGCACATATATACCCAGGGACGATTTTTTACTTGTCCCGATTACTGTGTAAAGATTTAGATGCTAGTCGCAAACAAATATCCGATGAAATAAAGACTACATGATCGTGAGTGTGTGCATGTCTAATTTCACTCTAGTTCCGTTTACCCGTAACCAACTACAGCACGCGACGGCAATCTATTTTTAGTACCGCAAGTTTACTTTCGAAAGTTACAAAAATGGCGATATTGAGACAAAGCAACTGAAACTTTACCAAATATATTTTCCAAACAACTAGTCATAAATTTCAAGAAAACTAGAAACGAAAAACAAGCAGAAGATACAAATGGGGAACGGGTCACCCCAAAGACAAAACCCAAAACTATACTCCCCAACCCGACTCCCGAGAGAATTGTCATAATTACGCAACCTGCTTGCAGAAGTGGAAATCCCAATACTGACGTGAAGACAGGCGGTTCACTCAAACTTTTGAATATTATCTACAGGAACCGAGGTTCACACAAAAAAGAGAAGAAATTTCATCTATTGTTCATGAAGATAGCATTGCACTTTAATAATTTTGAATTGAAATTGAGGAAAGTGTTATGAAACATTCCACAGCTGCTTTCTAGCTAAAGTAATCGCTTGACAAATTTGGAAAAAGTAGGCAAAATACAGGTTACGCACACATTTCAGCTTATTTCTCCATAACGAAGAGCGATTTTACAATAAATAAGAAAATCGTCCCCAGCTATTTGATGGAGGTATCGAATGATATAACCGATGTCTCGCGAAAAAACTTACTTGAGTTTGCAAAAAATCTGGAAAATTATACTTTTTCTATAATGTGTTAAAACTATTTTAGAAAAGCAACATAACACATGAGGACCCCTACCTTGAGGTAAAATTATCTGAACAACCATAAAAGATCTGACTTCTATTTCAAAAACTAGTTAAAATATCCCACTCAGACAACAGGTAAAAACGAACGAAATCGGCCAAAAATGTAACCCCTTAGTTCCTTTTGAATCCAGTTACATTTAGACATAGACTTTTAGCTAGTTTTAGGTGACACATATATGGTATAGGCGTACGTGGGGAAACAGTCGAAATCGGCTGAAAACACATTGCATGCCAAGAACACAGCAGAAATCTAAAAAGTTTTAAAGGATGATCATACTTGGTGCTAACTTCACAGCGGTAGTGAAGGCGGCAAGACTAGCCTCTGCCGCTCATCTATATTCGACAGATAGGACTCTAAAACATAGATTCGAGTAAAGTGGTGGATTGCATCTCTACTAGCTATAGAATTTTAATTTTTCGAAATTGTCTTCTCCACTACAATGCAGGTGAAGCAGTTGATCTCGACACGATTTTGGACATTAAATTATTTATGTGAATGAATTTTAGAGCAGATTCTAAATTCATATAGCTTTGTGAGATTTGTCAGGCTTAGCAGCTAGGACATACTTCTAGGGCGGGGAGGGGTGAGCTCAGCACACCCCTCCCCCCCCATAGTTTCCTTAGGGGAGGGGGGTCGGGGGGGTATCCCCCCCAAAATTTCGACCAAATTTACCCACCCCCCCAGATTTTTGGACTATCCCTCCCCCCACTTTTGGCTACCCCCCCGAACCCCCCCCCCAACGATTTTTGGACCCAAAAAGTTAGCTAAATTTGGTCGAAAAATGGTCATTTTTTGAAAAATTTTTCTAAAATTTTGGCCTAAAATCGCTTTAAAACGGTGCAAAAACGCCTAAAACGTTAAGAACAAGCCTTATGTTGATGAAAAAAGGGCTAAATTACAGAAAATTTTGCATTTTTTGGCCATTTTTTGAATTTTCTGAGGTCCGAATTTTGGGGGGGGGTTCGGGGGGGGGGTACTCCCCATCACATTTCGGGGGTCGACCACCAAATTTCCGAAGTTTACCCCCCCCAACCAAAATTTCCAGGGAAACTATGCCTCCCCCGCCTTCAAGTTCAAGTTCAAGTTCAGCTCACTGAGCTGAACTTGAATTGAGGCTGAGGGGTTTGGTTCATAGGTGTACCAGGCATAGGTGTACCTTGAGAAATCGTTGGGGGAGGGGGTAGCCGAATTTAGGGTGGGTGGGGTCAGCCGTTTTGAGGTGGGGTGGGGTCCGGAAAAATCGAATTGGGGGGTAAAAAATTTTTTGGTCAAAAATTTAGAAAAAATTTGCAAATTTGCTAAAAAAGCGTTATTTCCAACTAAAAATCAACATTTCTTAATTTTTGCTCATTTGTTCGAAAAAACTTGGATTTTTTGCAAAAACTTCGAATTTTTCCAAAAAATTTCGAATTTTTACTAATTTTGAGGCAAAATTTTCAAAATTGTGAGGATGGGGACTGGGAAATTTGGGTAGGTGGGGTCTGGGATATGGCCATTTGGGGGTGGGGTCTGCCTCCAAAATTTCGAGGGTGGTCGCCAACTATAGCGGCCACGTAACTGAACGAAGTA
>JASAND010012869.1:0-72041 GCA_030248195.1 Trissonchulus latispiculum
TTAGAAAACAACTTAGAAAATAATTGGAAAACGATTAGAAAAAATATGTTAATTTGGTTAGAAAACAATTAGAAAAGTTTTGGAAAACAATTAGAAAATAATAGAAGACATTAGAAAAATCGCCCAACCCGACCCCTGGGGAAACTATGCCGTACCCCCCCCCCACCTTACACCTACGGCTATGCCTCCTGCAACAAGGTAGCTAAGATATAAGCCAGTCAAATTTTAATTTCATGTAATTATAAAGTTATGTAAACTTTACTGAAAACTGGCACAAATAGAAGTAGACATACTTTTGTGATAAAGTAATGTCTCGTCGTAGATTACGCTGACAGCATCGGTTTCTTATGTAATTGTTGCAATAATTTGGAATGACCAATTTCACTCAAAGTTTTGCTCTAAATTGTAAATAATTTCACATCTAGGCAGTGCTAGCGCAATCGACAGCGATTTCAGTAAATCCGGAACGCTGAAAAACCCTATGGCACTCTCAACTCAAAATCGAGGAGATACCCCCTTTAAGGTGGTGATTCCCTTTGGTCACATAAAGTTTACACCATTATTACTCATACATTACTTAGAGCTGAGAAGCCAATTTTATATCAAAATGTAGCTTTACATTTGCTCTTTTTAATGCATGCCACGAAACTAATGTTGCTTTTCTAAAATATTTTTAACACATTTTAGAAGAAGTATAATTTTCCAGAATTTTTGCAGACTCAAGTAAATTTTTCGCGAGGCATAGGTTATATCATTCGATACCTCCATCAAATAGCTGGGGGGACGATTTTTTATTTATTGTGAAATCGCTCTTCGTTATGGAGAAATAAGCTGAAATGTGTGCGTAACCTGCATTTTGCCTACTTTTTCCAAATTTGTCAAGCGATTACTTTAGGTAGCAGTAATCGTGTAAACTAAAAAACGTCCCTGGGTATATTTGTGCAGAACACATCTGTTCAGTAGCAGCCCTCCAGCTTGCATGGTGAATTCTCTACAATCTTTGGAAAAGAATTGGTCGTGTTTTTGCAAAAACTACATTTTGCATGATAGCGGCCTACAAGATAGCTGTCGGACGATGGTCATGCGCCGAATAATTTGCCCCTGTGAGACCTTCAGATCGACGCCCTTAGTTTGATTTTCCGGCTTGTGTAGTTCAAGAAATGATGGATTATTTGATTTCTGCAAAGACGACAAGTTTTCGACGCCAAAACAAGAAAATCGGTTATATCGCACGCTAGAGAAAAGCTAGAAGCCCTGAAGCATCTCTCGACGTACATTTGTTTGTACATACATAGAATTCCAGCAGACGAGCCCTAGAAAGTAACTAGAAACCATTTCGAGCCTTATAGAAATCAACTAGAAAAACATTGAAAACAATTAGAAATAATTTAGAAAACAACTAGAAAATAATTGGAAAACGATTAGAAAAAATATGTTAATTTGGTTAGAAAACAATTAGAAAAGTTTTGGAAAACAATTAGAAAATAATAGAAGACATTAGAAAAATCGCCCAACCCGACCCCTGGGGAAACTATGCCGTACCCCCCCCCCACCTTACACCTACGGCTATGCCTCCTGCAACAAGGTAGCTAAGATATAAGCCAGTCAAATTTTAATTTCATGTAATTATAAAGTTATGTAAACTTTACTGAAAACTGGCACAAATAGAAGTAGACATACTTTTGTGATAAAGTAATGTCTCGTCGTAGATTACGCTGACAGCATTGGTTTCTTATGTAATTGTTGCAATAATTTGGAATGACCGATTTCACTCAAATTTTTGCTCTAAATTGTAAATAATTTCACATCTAGGCACTTCTTGCGCAATCGACAGCGATTTCAGTAAATCCGGGACGCTGAAAAACCCTATGGCACTCTCAACTCAAAATCGAGGAGATATGAGACACCCCCTTTAAGGTGGTGATTCCCTTTGGTCACATAAAGTTTGCACCATTATTACTCATACATTACTTAGAGCTGAGAAGCCAATTTTATATCAAAATGTAGCTTTACATTTGCTCTTTTTAATGCATGCCACGAAACTAATGTTGCTTTTCTAAAATATTTTTAACACATTTTAGAAGAAGTATAATTTTCCAGAATTTTTGCAGACTCAAGTAAATTTTTCGCGAGGCATAGGTTATATCATTCGATACCTCCATCAAATAGCTGGGGGGACGATTTTTTATTTATTGTGAAATCGCTCTTCGTTATGGAGAAATAAGCTGAAATGTGTGCGTAACCTGCATTTTGCCTACTTTTTCCAAATTTGTCAAGCGATTACTTAGCTAGAAAGCAGTAATCGGGGCAACTAAAAAATCGTCCCTGGGTATATTTGTGCAGAACTCATTTGTTAAGTAGCAGCCCTTCAGCCTGCATGGTGAATGCTCCACAATCTTTCGAAAAAAATTGGTCGTGGTTTTGCAAAAACTACATTTTTCATGATAGCAGCCTACGGGATAGCTGTTGGAAGACGATCATGCGCCGAATAATTTGCCCCTGTGAGACCTTCAGATCGACGCCCTTAGTTTGATTTTCCGGCTTGTGTAGTTCAAGAAATGATGGATTATTTGATTTCTGCAAAGATGACAAGTTTTCGACGCCAAAACAAGAAAATCGGTTATATCCCACGCTAGAGAAAAGCTAGAAGCCCTGAAGCATCTCTCGACGTACATTTGTTCGTACATAAATAGAATTCCAGCAGACGAGCCCTAGAAAGTAACTAGAAACCATTTCGAGCCTTATAGAAATCAACTAGAAAAACATTGAAAACAATTAGAAATAATTTAGAAAACAACTAGAAAATAATTGGAAAACGATTAGAAAAAATATGTTAATTTGGTTAGAAAACAATTAGAAAAGTTTTGGAAAACAATTAGAAAATAATAGAAGACATTAGAAAAATCGCCCAACCCCCTCCTGGGGAAACTATGCCGTACCCCCCCCACCTTACACCTACGGCTATGCCTCCTGCAACAAGGTAGCTAAGTTATAAGCCAGTCAAATTTTAATTTCATGTAATTATAAAGTTATGTAAACTTTACTGAAAACTGGCACAAATAGAAGTAGACATACTTTTGTGATAAAGTAATGTCTCGTCGTAGATTACGCTGACAGCATTGGTTTCTTATGTAATTGTTGCAATAATTTGGAATGACCGATTTCACTCAAATTTTTGCTCTAAATTGTAAATAATTTCACATCTAGGCACTTCTTGCGCAATCGACAGCGATTTCAGTAAATCCGGGACGCTGAAAAACCCTATGGCACTCTCAACTCAAAATCGAGGAGATATGAGACACCCCCTTTAAGGTGGTGATTCCCTTTGGTCACATAAAGTTTGCACCATTATTACTCATACATTACTTAGAGCTGAGAAGCCAATTTTATATCAAAATGTAGCTTTACATTTGCTCTTTTTAATGCATGCCACGAAACTAATGTTGCTTTTCTAAAATATTTTTAACACATTTTAGAAGAAGTATAATTTTCCAGAATTTTTGCAGACTCAAGTAAATTTTTTCGCGAGGCATAGGTTATATCATTCGATACCTCCATCAAATAGCTGGGGGACGATTTTTTATTTATTGTGAAATCGCTCTTCGTTATGGAGAAATAAGCTGAAATGTGTGCGTAGCCTGCATTTTGCCTACTTTTTCCAAATTTGTCAAGCGATTACTTTAGCTAGAAAGCAGTAATCGGGGCAACTAAAAATCGTCCCTGGGTATATTTGTGCAGAACTCATTTGTTAAGTAGCAGCCCTTCAGCCTGCATGGTGAATGCTCCACAATCTTTCGAAAAAATTGGTCGTGGTTTTGCAAAAACTACATTTTTCATGATAGCAGCCTACGGGATAGCTGTTGGAAGACGATCATGCGTCGGATAATTTGTCCCTATGAGACCTTCAGATCGACGCCCTCAGTTTGATTTTACGGCTTGCGTAGTTCAATAAATGTTCAGTAGTTCAATAATTTTTCCAAATTTGTCAAGCGATTACTAGCAGTAATCGGGTCAACTAAAAAACGTCCCTGGGTATATTTGTGCAGAACACATCTGTTCAGTCTCAGCCCTCCAGCTTGCATGGTGAATTCTCTACAATCTTTGGAAAAAAATTGGTCGTGTTTTTGCAAAAACTACATTTTTCATGATAGCGGCCTACAAGATAGCTGTTGGACGATGGTCATGCGCCGAATAATTTGCCCCTGTGAGACCTTCAGATCGACGCCCTTAGTTTGATTTTCCGGCTTGTGTAGTTCAAGAAATGATGGATTATTTGATTTCTGCAAAGATGACAAGTTTTCGACGCCAAAACAAGAAAATCGGTTATATCTGACGGTAGAGAAAAGCTAGAAAGTTGCATTAAAAAGCAAAAATGTGAAGCACAACGAGATCTTTCGAATGAATATAGTCATAACTGTATAACTTCAGCCAAACTTTCAGAAATTGGGAAAAACCGCCCTGATCGGAAATCTCGAATTTTTCGCATCTCTCGACGTACATTTGTTCGTACATACATAGAATTCCAGCAGACGAGCCCTAGAAAGTAACTAGAAACCATTTCGAGCCTTATAGAAATCAACTAGAAAAACATTGAAAACAATTAGAAATAATTTAGAAAACAACTAGAAAATAATTAAAAAACAATTAGAAAAAATATGTTAATTTGGTTAGAAAACAATTAGAAAAGTTTTGGAAAACAATTAGAAAATAATAGAAGACATTAGACAAATCGCCCAACCCCCCCCCTGGGGAAACTATGCCGTACCCCCCCACCTTACACCTACGGCTATGCCTCCTGCAACAAGGTAGCTAAGATATAAGCCAGTCAAATTTTAATTTCATGTAATTATAAAGTTATGTAAACTTTACTGAAAACTGGCACAAATAGAAGTAGACATACTTTTGTGATAAAGTAATGTCTCGTCGTAGATTACGCTGACAGCATTGGTTTCTTATGTAATTGTTGCAATAATTTGGAATGACCAATTTCACTCAAATTTTTGCTCTAAATTGTAAATAATTTCAATATCTAGGCACTTCTAGCGCAATCGACAGCGATTTCAGTAAATCCGGGACGCTGAAAAACCCTATGGCACTCTCAACTCAAAATCGAGGAGATACCCCCTTTAAGGTGGTGATTCCCTTTGGTCACATAAAGTTTGCACCATTATTACTCATACATTACTTAGAGCTGAGAAGCCAATTTTATATCAAAATGTAGCTTTACATTTGCTCTTTTTAATGCATGCCACGAAACTAATGTTGCTTTTCTAAAATATTTTTAACACATTTTAGAAGAAGTATAATTTTCCAGAATTTTTGCAGACTCAAGTAAATTTTTTCGCGAGGCATAGGTTATATCATTCGATACCTCCATCAAATAGGGGACGATTTTTTTATTTATTGTGAAATCTCTCTTCGTTATGGAGAAATAAGCTGAAATGTGTGCGTAACCTGCATTTTGCCTACTTTTTCCAAATTTGTCAAGCTATTACTTTAGCTAGAAAGCAGTAATCGGGGCAACTAAAAAATCGTCCCTGGGTATATTTGTGCAGAACTCATTTGTTAAGTAGCAGCCCTTCAGCCTGCATGGTGAATGCTCCACAATCTTTCTAAAAAAATTGGTCGTGGTTTTGCAAAAACTACATTTTTCATGATAGCAGCCTACGGGATAGCTGTTGGAAGACGATCATGCGTCGGATAATTTGTCCCTATGAGACCTTCAGATCGACGCCCTCAGTTTGATTTTACGGCTTGCGTAGTTCAATAAATGTTCAGTAGTTCAATAATTTTTCCAAATTTGTCAAGCGATTACTTTAGGTAGCAGTAATCGGGTCAACTAAAAAAACGTCCCTGGGTATATTTGTGCAGAACACATCTGTTCAGTAGCAGCCCTCCAGCTTGCATGGTGAATTCTCTACAATCTTTGGAAAAAAATTGGTCGTGTTTTTGCAAAAACTACATTTTTCATGATAGCGGCCTACAAGATAGCTGTTGGACGATGGTCATGCGCCGAATAATTTGCCCCTGTGAGACCTTCAGATCGACGCCCTTAGTTTGATTTTCCGGCTTGTGTAGTTCAAGAAATGATGGATTATTTGATTTCTGCAAAGATGACAAGTTTTCGACGCCAAAACAAGAAAATCGGTTATATCGCACGCTAGAGAAAAGCTAGAAGCCCTGCAGCATCTCTCGACGTACATTTGTTCGTACATACATAGAATTCCAGCAGACGAGCCCTAGAAAGTAACTAGAAACCATTTCGAGCCTTATAGAAATCAACTAGAAAAACATTGAAAACAATTAGAAATAATTTAGAAAACAACTAGAAAATAATTGGAAAACAATTAGAAAAAAATATGTTAATTTGGTTAGAAAACAATTAGAAAAGTTTTGGAAAACAATTAGAAAATAATAGAAGACATTAGAAAAGTCGCCCAACCCCCCCTCTGGGGAAACTATGCCGTACCCCCCCCCCCCCCACCTTACACCTACGGCTATGCCTCCTGCAACAAGGTAGCTAAGATATAAGCCAGTCAAATTTTAATTTCATGTAATTATAAAGTTATGTAAACTTTACTGAAAACTGGCACAAATAGAAGTAGACATACTTTTGTGATAAAGTAATGTCTGGTCGTAGATTACGCTGACAGCATTGGTTTCTTGTGTAATTGTTGCAATAATTTGGAATGACCAATTTCACTCAAATTTTTGCTCTAAATTGTAAATAATTTCACATCTAGGCACTTCTAGCGCAATCGACAGCGATTTCAGTAAATCCGGGACGCTGAAAAACCCTATGGCAATGGCAGTCTCAACTCAAAATCGAGGAGATATGAAAAACCCCCTTTAAGGTGGTGATTCCCTTTGGTCACATAAAGTTTGCACCATTATTACTCATACATTACTTAGAGCTGAGAAGCCAATTTTATATCAAAATGTAGCTTTACATTTGCTCTTTTTAACGCATGCCACGAAACTAATGTTGCTTTTCTAAAATATTTTTAACACATTTTAGAAGAAGTATAATTTTCCAGAATTTTTGCAGACTCAAGTAAATTTTTTCGCGAGGCATAGGTTATATCATTCGATACCTCCATCAAATAGCTGGGGGGGGGACGATTTTTTATTTATTGTGAAATCGCTCTTCGTTATGGAGAAATAAGCTAAAATGTGTGCGTGCCCTGCATTTTGCCTTCTTTTTCCAAATTTGTCAAGCGATTACTTTAGCTAGAAAGCAGTAATGACAAGTTTTCGACGCCAAAACAAGAAAATCGGTTATATCGCACGCTAGAGAAAAGCTAGAAAGTTGCATTACAAAGAAACAATGTGAAGCACAACGAGATCTTTCGAATGAATATAGTCATAACTGTATAACTACAGCCAAACTTTCAGAAATTGGGAAAAACCGCCCTGATCGGAAATCTCGAATTTTTGAACCGGGATTGCGCGGAGGGTGTTAGAACGCTAAAAGAACGTATTTCGGAAAGTTTCGCCAAATTCCATCCTGATTTGCGCCGCAAAACAACAATATGTGCCTAAAAGGAATCACCACCTTAAGCTTCATATGACAGATCGGAATTTTCAGCATGAAAGAGCTGTAAAACAATGTGTATGTCGCTTGTGATTTCTATCCAAAGTTACGTATGGTTGAATATGATTATGACAATTAGTCACTTTTACCATTCCCTTCGCGAATGGCAATGTAAAAGCTAATCGTTCTGAAATGAATTCTACCGGGGTTTTCATGATGCATTTCTGCTGGATCTGTTTATTATTTTATGGAATAAACTATGCAACTTATTAAAAGCATAATAATTGACAAAACTGAAGTGATTAGTGCTAAATTTTCCATTTTGATTTTCTAATAAATGCTGCAACCAAAGAGCACGCGATTTTATTGAAATGGTGGGCAAATTCTTTATTTTTTGTTTTAACGTATTTTTTGTTTAAACATTTTTGGCAATATTTTAATGGAAGCTCGCAAAAAACTTAGACCGGAGAAGGAGTATGCTAAACCGGTGGTTGACGTGTCTGTGTTTGAAAATGTGGCAGTTATTCTGTATGACGGTGAGCTGCCACCCCCCAAGATTAGGGCAAAGGCCTATAGCGGTAATCGCTTAAATCGCCCATCTGGAAAATGCTTCCTCTGTGGTAATGGTGGTCATTTCATGAAATCCTGTAGGCTCCGGCGATCTAACTTTTCTTGTTTTCGATGTGGGCAAAACGGTCATAAGAAAAGCTCATGCCCTATGCACCTAGCAGCCGGTTATCAAGGAAGACTCCTTACTCCTCTGCTAGATCTACCTATACCGGCTGACCCTGGTGTTGTGAGTACTGGTAATAATTGTTATCCTTTATATAGTCATGTTGTGCAAGGTTATTCAACTAATAATTTGCATGCTTCAAATCACTTTAGGTCGGGTTTTCTGTAGGCCAGGCTAGGAGTGCCGCTAACGATGATGGTACATTGCTATCTGCTGTCCTATTAAATACCCGTAGCATTTCAAATAAATTAGTAGATTTTAACACGGAGATTGTTTCCAACCTAAAACCTGATATAGTGTATTTAACAGAGACATGGCTTTCTTCTGGAGATCCTGATCATCTTATTTCTGGAAACAATTTTTACAATGTATTTAGGTGCGATAGGGCGTTGGATAGAAGGGGTGGGGGAGTCGCTGTATTAGTAAATAAAGGATTGAAGTGCTGTAGTGTAAAGGTACCTAACCATGAAGGTGTTGAGATTGAGATTGTCTGTGTGAAAATAAAATGTAGTGGTATTGAATTATTATTGTGTTGTGTCTATCGTTCATCAGTTGTTGTAACTAGTGTGTTCGATTATCTATGGCAGCTTCTAGAATTTTTGTCGGAACAACGGCTACCGGTTATTTTGGGGGGTGATTTTAATCTCCCGGGGATTGACTGGGTAAAGGGAGTTGCCTGTACTACCTTTCGACAAAATGAGTTTTTCAATATGTTTGAAGCATTTGGTCTTTCTCAATTAGTGTTGAAACCAACTCGGCAAACTTCTATACTGGATCTAGTGTTTGTTAACAAATTGTCATTAATTTCTTGTGTGGACATGCTACCTCCTCTGAGTTCAAGTGATCATAATGTAGTATCTTTCCGTGTTAATATTCCAAGACCTAATGAGGGCAACCCCTCTTTGGGTAAATGTTTATGGGATAAATCGGATGATGGAAATATTTATCGGCTTCTTGTAAGGGTGAACTGGAATTTATTGTTTGAGGGTAAAACGGTTAATGATATGTGGTCCTTATTTAAAGACAAGTGTCTAGAATTGATAAGTTTGTATGTTCATCGTAAAGTTAGCCGCTCAAAGATTCCAAGCAGGTATAAACATTCAGCAGCTGTTAAAAAGCTTTTAAGGGGGCGCTTGCATTATCGGGATTATAGATATAAAATTTAGACCGATAGCTCACTTTTAAAGAAATCCCAACTAAACTAACTTTGGTTGGCGGGAAATCTTTTGACAAAATTTCGGCAATGGAGACCAAGTGCTTGGCTAGCTACCGGTATGGCTTAAAATTTCGAAACTTTATTAAAGCTGCAAACGACAAAGTCGAATGCGCTAGGTGAAAGAGCATAAAAAGCCCGTTACAACGATGTGCATATCTCTCCTGTACATGGTTGCAGTCAAAAGTTACAGGCGGTTGAATATATGACAAAGTTACGTTTACCATTCCCAACGCGAATGCCAATGTAAAAACCAATCGTTTGGAAATGAATTCTACAGGACTTTCCACGTTGCTTTTGTGTTGGATTTGTTTATTATTTTATGAAATACACCGTGCGACTTGTTAAAAGCATAATATTTGTGAAAAACTGAAGTGATTAGAGCGAAATTTTTCATTTTGATTTTGTCATAAATGCTGCGACCAAACTAGCTTAAATTTTGCATGCACGTTTATTTGACGGGTACGCAGGGGCAATTTTTTTAGTTTTTGTTTAAATCGTATATTCCGTGAGATATTGACTTTCAAAGTTTTCGAATATTCATAAAATACTCAAAACTGCATAAATCGAAAAACTGAAAAAATGCCCCTGCGTTATGTTCATTTACGCATTTGTGCCAAATTTGAGCTTATTTCATTCAGCCGTTAATGAGTGACAGCGTTTTGAAAATTTCAGCTTATCCCTCTTGTGTAAGTCGCAAGCCAAGCACTGGATTATTCAAATTCCACATATTGTTAGCATTTAGCACCCACTACCTATGCTGAAAGTTTGAAATAGATTCGTTGGAAAATAAACTCAGGAGAACCGTTCCCGGTAATGCAAGCGCCCCCTTAAATAAGAAAAAGATTGCTTTTCGTAAATATAAAGACAATGCTACTGAGGAATCCTTCAACGCTATAAGCAGATTGCTAGATTATGCAAAATGGAAATTAAAAAAGAATCTTTGCTGAGAGAATCTTAGTTTTTGAAACAGCCAAATTCAAAAACGTTTTTCAAGTTTGTCAATAGTTCACTTTCGTCTAGAGATAGTATATCTATGTTGGTTGATAAAACTCTAATTACTGAACACCGTGATATGTCAAATGTATTTGCTAAAGAGTTTTCGTCAGTATTTTTTACGGATGATAATACTATGCCCAATATTCCTGAGGTGTTAGTTGATGATGATGATATTCGACTGCTGGAAAATTTTGTTATTACGAGAAAACATGTGGAGGACGCTATTAAAAAAGTCAAAACCAACTCCAGTGGGGGGCCGGACGGTATACCTGCCATTTTTCTCAAAAGATTTTCAACTCTCCTATGCATTCCCCTCCAATTAATTTTTCAAAAATCTTTTAACGATGGTGAAATTCCTGTAGATTGGAAAACTGCCAAAGTCGTTCCCATTTACAAAGGGAAAGGAAGTAAATCAGTTGCTGTAAACTATCGCCCTGCCAGTTTAACCTGTATCTGTTGCAAATTGATGGAACATATATTTCGCGGTGTTTTGTATCAATACTTTGACGTTACTCGTATTTTGTCGGATGTTCAACACGGGTTTAGGTCGGGCAGGTCCACCCAGACACAGCTTTTACACTGTCTTAGGGATTGGGTGGTGGAAATTGATAGAAAAGTACCAGTGGATGCAGTGTACATTGATATTAGTATGGCGTTCGATACGGTTAGTCACTCAAAATTGATTTTCAAATTGAAAAAGTACAAGATTCCTACTAAGTTTATTAATTGGATCGAATCCTTTTTATCAAACCGGTCTCAAGTAGTGACAGTGGGGGGTATTGATTCACAACCGGCACAAGTATTCAGTGGAGTCCCACAAGGTAGTGTTTTGGGTCCCTTACTGTTTCTGGTGTGTAAACGATGTTGTAAATCGTGTTGAGTTTAGCAAAATCCAGATATATGCTGACGATACTAAGCTGTGTCTCCCCTGTAAGACTACTGCTGACTATGAGAAGTTTCTTAAAGATATAGATGGTGTTTTTAGGGCAAAGGAAAATCAGTTAAAAGTCGCTCTGGAAAAATGTGTAATGATGCATTTTGGTTTCAATAATCCTGGTCGAAACTATGAAATTAATGTTGGTATCCCCTGCGTAGGCAGTATTCGAGATCTAGGTGTCATCTTTGATAATAAGCTTACGTTTTCTGAGCAGTGTGAAAAAGTCCATGTTACTGCATCGGCTCGTGCTAGTACAATTTTTAAGAGTTTTAGTTCTCGGGATTGGGCTTTTTTGGTGGCTATGTTTGTAACGTATGTCAGACCTCTCTTCGAGTATAATTCCTCTGTTTGGAGTCCTTACACTAAAAAGGATATTATTTTGATCGAAAATGTCCAAAAGCGCTATACGAAAAGAATTCCCGGTTTAAGAAATAAATCGTACTACGAAAGACTGCGAACTTTAGGTCTTGAAACGTTGGAATCACGCCGTATTAAAGCTGACCTCTGTCAATGCTATCGTTTAGTGAATGAACTTGATAAAGTTGACCTTACGGATTATGTTATGTTTTGGGGGTGACTTGGGTTTACGGGGTCATAATCTTATTTTGGCTTAAAATCGCTTTAAAAGGTGCAAAAACCAAAAACGCCTAAAACGTTAAAGACAAGCCCTATTTTGAAGAAAAACGGGCTAAGTTTCAGAAAACTTTGCATTTTGGCCCATTTTTCGAATTTGCTGGTCTTTTTCGAGGTCCGAATTCTGTGGGGGGGGGGGGTGGTCAGTTGGGGGTCATACTCATACGTATGTGTAACGGAGATTGGGGTGAGTGCGGTGGGCTCCCCCAACTTTTTTGGGGGGCCCTCTGGAGACCATAGTTTCCCGGGGGGGGGGGGGTTGGAGGGCATAGGTGTACCAGCATAGGTGTGTTAGGGGGGAGGGTGGGGGTGTGAACCCCCCCCCCCCACCAAAATGACAAATTTTGGCTACCCCCCCAGATTTTCAGATTTTTGCTACCCCCCCAGATTTTTTGGCCAAAAAGTGGCCAAAAACGGCATAAAATCGAAAATTTTGGGGGGGGGTCCCCCCACCCTCCGTCGGAACCCCCCCCCCCCCAGATTTTTTGCCCAGCCACACCTATGTGTACCACCTGTTTGGGTTGGGGCGGAATAGAAGTGCAAATTTGGCTCGGGGGACCCCGAAATTTGGGGGGGAGGGAGGACCCCCCCTAAACTACCCAGGTTTTTTTAGCTAAAATGCTCCTTTTTCGATGTACAGTACATTAAACGTACTCAAAAGCTTCTGTCAATAGTTTTTGTATGCGAAAATAGGGCTTGAAAATTGACAAATTTGTACTAAAATGCCTAAATTAGCCCGTATTGTGGTTTATAATTGCGTATATTATCTTTTAATTGCTATAAATAACCATATTTAGCTGGTTATAGGTGACTTATAGCCTATTTTTCAAATTTTTTTCAAAAATTTTCAGAAGTTGCAAAAAATTTTTTCAGAAATTTTGCATTTTTTACTTGGTTTGGACCCAGTTTTAGGGGGGGAGGGGGGTTTGAGCTCGGCTTGGGGGGGGGAGTAGTTGAGGTCGGGTAGGGGGGGGAGGGGGTCTGGCCTCTCCGTGGGAGGGGGTCTCACGGGGGTGGTAAACTGTAGCCTGGTACACCTATGTTGGAGGGTATACCCATAGGTGTGTTAGGGGGGGGGGGGTGGGGGGCAGGGTTGGGAGTCTCGGTCTCGCCCAAAAGCCGAGACTTGGCCAGTCTCGGTCTCGCTCACGCAAAAGTCTGGGTCTCGGACCGAGACCGGAAATTTTTGGAAAGCATTAAATTTCAGCGAAAATTTTAAATCAATGTCACGAAAATTAACTGACGAGGTGCGGAAACCGTATTTATGTGTTAAAGTCCCTAATACTGGGTCTAAGCCTCGAAAACTGGACGAAATTAAGTTTAAGCTTAAAATTGCTAGTCTCGGTCTCGGTACCCTGGTCTGGGTCTCGTTCTCGGTCTCGGTGAAATCTCGGTCTCGCCCAACCCTGGGGGGGAGCCCAAATGGACCAAGAGGACAAAATGGAGGGGTCGCTAGACGCCAACACCCCCCCTAAAAATTTTTCCTACCCCTCCCCCCAAATCCATAGTCTTCCCCGGGGGGGGGGGTACGCCCCCCCAAAATTTTCGACCAACTTTGCCCCCCCTGCCCCCTCCAGATTTTTGGACTATCCCTCCCCCCACTTTTGGTTACCCCCCCCCCCTGAACCTCCCAGCACTTTTTGGGATCAAAAAGTCAGCTAAATTTTGCTAAAAAATGGTCATTTTTTGAAAAGTTTTTCTCAAATTTTGGCTTAAAATTGGTTTACAACGGTGTAAAAACGATAAAAACAAGCATTTTTTCGACAAAAAATGCGTTAAAATGCAGAAAATTTTTGCCTAAAACGCCTTGTTTTTATCGTTTAGGCGTTTTTATACCGTTTTAAACCGATTTTAAGCCAAAATTTGATAAAAAATTTTCAAAAAATGACCATTTTTTAGCAAAATTTAGCTAACTTTTTGGCCCCAGAATTGTGCTGGCGGGGGGTTCGGGGGAGGTAACCAAAAGTGGGGGGAGGGATAGTAAAAAAATCTGGGAGGGGGTAAAGTTGGTCGAAAATTTTGGGGGGATACCCCCCCTAGGGAAACTGGGGTCGACCACCGAAGTTTACCCCTCCCCCAACCAAAATTTCCAGGGAAACTATGCCCAAATCGATTTTTTCAGGCCCCTCCCCCTAAAAATTTTCAAACCCCTACCTAGATTTTTGAAAATTTTTAGCTAAAATTTCGAAATCTTTCCAAAAAATTCCAAAAATTAGCGAAAAATTGCTAGAATTCGCTTAATTAGGCTAAAAATCGTTAAAAATAGCTGTAAATTGAGAAAATTTCAGTTTTTCAACGAAAAACCGACTTTTTCCGCCGACCTCCCCCCCGAGAACACTTTTCTTATCCCTCCCCCAAATAGACTTTTTGTGACCCCCCACCCCCCCCTCCCCCCCCCCAGCACTTTTTGGGGCCAAAAAGTTAGGTAAATTTTGCTAAAAATGGTCATTTTTTAAAATGTTTCCTCAAATTTTGGCTTAAAATCTGTTCAAAACGGTGTAAAAACGCCTAAAACGATAAAAACAAGCCTTGTTTTGACAAAAAAGCGTTAAAATGCAGAAAATTTTGCGTTTTTAGGCCATTTTTTGAATTTTCTGAGGTCCGAATTTTGGGGAGGGGGTTCGGGGGAAGGGTACTCCCCATCACATTTCGGGGGTCGCCACCACAAAATTTTCGAAGTTTGCCCCCCCCCAACCAAAATTTCCGGGGAAACTGCTGGAGGCCCCAGGACCCCAAAACCATCCCCCAAAAAATTTTTACATTTTTATGCCAAAAATCGCATTTTCAGCTGTTTCTGATGCCAAAAGGTGGTCAAAAATGGCAAAACAATGCAAAATTTATTTGGCCAATTGTTGGCCAACACCGACCCCTCCCCACCCTCCTCCGTCGGACCCCCCCCCCCGATTTTTTGCTCAGCCCAGCCACACTTTATGCCCCCACCGAAACCCAAAGTTCCGGGGAAACTTGCCGAAATGCCGACCCGACCCAGAATTCGGACCTCAGAAATTACAATAAATGCAAAATTTTCGGCATTTTAACCGTATTTCTTCACAATAAAGCTTGTTTTTAACATTTAGGCGGTTTTACACGGTTTTAAGGTGGTGATTCCCTTTGGTCACATAAAGTTTCCACCATTTATTACTCATTCATTATATACTTGGAGTTAAGAAGCCATTTTTATATCAAAACGCAACTTGACATTTTCTCGTTTTAATGCATGCCACGAAACTAATGTTGCTTTTCTAAAATATTTTTAACACATTTTAGAAGAAGTATATCGGATCGGGAAGGTGCCATCAGCTTTATGCCCAAATTGCGGGATGGAACCTGAAACGGTGCACCACTTGTTCCTGTCATGCCCAGCATGGGATGCTGAACGAAGAAGAATTTTTGGAGTCTCCCCTCATACTTTGTCAAGAGTATTAGGGAGAGAAAAGGAGACTGTGGAGTTCCTACGACAAACCGGACATCTATGATGCCCGGATGTATGATCAATGGATCGATTGCCGAAGACGAAGAAGAAGAAGAAGTATAATTTTCCAGAATTTTTGCAGACTCAAGTAAATTTTTTTCGCGAGACATCGGTTATAATATCATTCGATACCTCCATCAAATAGCTGGGGACGATTTTTTATTTATTGTGAAATCGCTCTTCGTTATAGAGAAATAAGCTGAAATGTGTGCGTAACCTGTATTTTGCCTACTTTTTCCAACTTTGTCAAGCGATTACTTTAGCTAGAAAGCAGCAATCGGGGCAACTAAAAAAATCGTTCCTGGGTATATTTATGCAGAATACATTTGTTCAGTAGCAGCCCTCCATCTTGCATGGTGAATGCTTCACAAGCTTTGGAAAAAAATTGGTCGTGTTTTTGCAAAAACTACATTTGCTATGATAGCAGCCTACAGGATAGCAATTGGAAGACGATCATGCGTCGGATAATTTGTCCCTATGAGACCTTCAGATCGACGCCCTCAGTTTGATTTTACGGCTTGCGTAGTTCAGTAAATGTTGGATTATTTGATTTCTGCAAAAATGACAAGTTTTCGACGCCAAAACAAGAACATCGGGTATATCTCACGGTAGAGAAAAGCTAGAAAGTTACTTTAAAAAGCAAAAATGTGAAGCTCAATGAGATCTTTCGAATGAACATTGTCATAACTGTGTAGCTGCTGCCAAACGTTCAGAAATTGGGAAAAACCACGCTGACCGGAAATCTCGAATTTTTGAATCGGGATTGCGTGGAGGGTGTTAGAACGCTAAAAGAACTTATTTCGGAGAGTTTCGTCAAATTTCAGTTTGATTTACGCTGCCAAATAACAATATGTGCGCAAAAGGAATCACCACCTTAAGGGAGGGGGGGCTACGAATTTCACTAAAAGTTCGATGTTGGAAAAGCTAGCTAGTCTTTTGCCACATAATAGTATTAGGTTTAGTGTAAAATAGTTTAAAGTTTGACACAATTCCATGCAGCGTAGCGTGCTGTGGAGCCATCAGAAGTTGGAGTTGTCGGTCCAAAGCTCGACATGACACGTACACAAACTTCGCCTCGCCCTAATCGCTATGCGCAAGGTACGGTGCCCAAATTCTCCAGAAATAGTACTGACATATAGTGCTTTGATATCGTATAAAATAATCCTTAGATCAATGTATACTTTTCTGTGAGATACAGTCAAAGTGCGAAAAATTGGGTGTTGTAGGTCTATACGGGTGGAGGTTAACTAACGTCTAATGTGCTGTGGTTTACCAAGTGAACCCAACTTTGCTCCAATTAATACTCCAAGTAACTGTCTTAGCTTATGTAAAAATGACGTGATTTCGTTAATCCCTGCGTTCGCAGTGCTAGATTACATTATCGATATTGCCACTGTTTCTTCGTGTCATTTCGAAGATGTGAGTCAATTACTCTAAAGTACTGTGCCAGATTCGACTGAAACTTTGCTCATTACATGCCATTGAGTGTACCAAGATGTGCAGAAAGCTAGGTCACTAAGCCTCGCTCCAGTGCTTAGAAATGCTAGATTGATTTGTCGAAGTATGTATATATGGCGATCGCTCCAAAAAGCTCTAATACAGTTATAAGCGCATACTGAACGAAGGAAGCGTCATATCGAAAAACGGATTTCATATTCGAATTCAGCAGGTCAAATAACCCCTACAAGCACCTTTTCGGCAAAATCGGAGACAAAAAATTTTTTGACCCTATTTTTACTGCGCTTAGCTAGCTTTTCAGGCCTAAAAATAAGGGTTATTTCTTAACAAAAAGTTTGCTAGCACACTAACCAGAAAACCAAATCCCTTCATACAGTTTGCACCTATTAGAGCCTAACAATTGGTGAAAAGCTAGGGTAGGCTAGGGGCTGTCAATTTTATTAGATCAAAAACGGCGCACGGTCACATCGCAACTTTTTGCCAAATTTCAAACTTTGACCTGTTATTGCTGAAGAAGGAAACAACGCTCGAAAGCAGGAATACTTTTAATATTTAGTACTAATAACAGTTAACGTTTGTGGCAAAAAGTTTCAGAATTGGTCAAACCGTTAATCCACCAGAGTTCAGAAAAGCTTTTTCAAAAAACCCACTTTTCGCACCAAAACTTCGACTTTGGCGTAGTGCCAGAATCTTTGTGTGTTAGATATAATAATGCCCACTACGGACTATTTAACTGGGCTTATTCTACTGGGGGGGGGCGCCCCATAAACACCCTTCCCCCCAAAAATCGCCCCTTCCCCCAAAAAATGGGTGCCCCTTTTGGTACCAACTTTTGCCCTGAAAAAATCGCTCAGAAGGCCAAATCCGCTTATTTTTTGGCGATTGCTATAAAACTAGCGCAATTTTTTGCATGTTTTTAGAAAAATTTTCGCCCCCCCCAAAATGACTCGCCCCCCGAGGGCCCCCCCAATGGAGCCCCCCCAAGAAAAAATCCCTAGAATAAGCCCAGTTTAACCTTGATATGTTAGCTAATCATATGCCAAAAGGTAGGTCTCTTCGAAGAAGTTGGGCAAAACCGTTCGTAGCCCCCCGCCTTAAGGCGATTCTAAGCCAAAATTTGGGGAAAGGTTTTCAAAAGAATGTCCATTTTCAGCCAAATTTAGCTAGCAATATTTTGGGCCCAAAAAACGACAGTGGCATAGGTGCAGGCGCGTAGCCAGGGGGGGGGGCGAGGGGGGCATGCCCCCCCCGAAATCGGAGACAAAAGAAAAATTTTTAATGAGTAGCAGGAGCGCGAATAAATATTTTGAAAAATTTTCGACTGCGGCGCTACTTTTCAACGAAAATATCTCAAAAGCTCCAGATTTTGCTTGAAAATTTCCATCAACTGTTTAGTTGCGGTAGAAATTTCAGAGCATTTTTTGCTTGCCCCCCTCCGAAATTTTTTTCTGGCTACGCTAGTGCATAGGTGTACCAGGCTACAGTGAGTTTACCCCCTGTGAGACCCCCCACGGGAAGGCCAGACTCCCCACCCCCATACCCGACCTCGACTACTCCCCCCCAAGCCGAGCTCAGAGCCCCCTCCTCCCCCCTAAAATGGGGTCCAAACAAGAGAAATATGCTAAATTTTTGCAAAAATTTTTGCAATTTTTCAAAATTTTCAATTTCAAAAAATTTCAAAAAATTTTCTGAAAAAATTGTCTAGAAACAGTTGAAAACGCTAAAAAATAGGTTTTAAAACGCAATACGAGTGGTTTTTTTATTAGATTTATATATGTCGAAAATAGTAGATTTTATGTTCAAAAAGGGCCATTTTTAGCTGAAAAAAATTTGGATACAGTTTGGGTACAGTTTTTTCTGAAAATTTCCGATTTTTGAGACCCCCCAAGCCAGATTTGGACTTTTTACTCTCTGGGCTTATTCTAGGCATTTTTTCTTGGGGCGCTTCTTGGGGGAGGGGAAATTTTGGGGGGGGGCGAAAATTTTTCTACAAATATGCTAAAAATAGCGCTATTTTTCTGGCATGTGCTGTAAAAGTTGATTTTTATTGCAAAAATAAGCAGATTTAGTGTTAAAAAGGGCAAAAAATGAGTAAAAATCTCCGGCGAAGCCGGAAAATTTTTGAAAATTTGTCCTTTGAGCGATTTTTCAGGGCAAAATTTGGTACCAAAAGGGGCACCCACTTTTTTGGGGGGGGAACGATTTTTTTGGGGGGAAGGGTGTTTATGGGGGGACCCCCCGCCGCCCCCCCCCTTAAGAAGCTCCCCCCACAACCCAAACAGGTGGTACCAGGCGTGTAGCCAGGGGGGGAATTTCTCAGCTTCTGGGGGGCTCCGCCTCCGCCTAGAAAAATTTTGCATTCCCCCCGAAATTTTTTCTGGTTACGCTAGTGAGTGGTACACCTATGGACAGGGGTGGTTCGGGGCGGGGCAGGGTCAGGGATTTCCGAAAGTTGGGAGGGTAAGTCAAAAACTGTGATAGGGGTAAATAGTCTCAATATTTCTGGGAGGTTACCTCCTCACTGGCGGGGTGGCGGATCCAGGATTTCGTGACGGGGGGGGGGTGGCAGTAAAATTGTTTCCACCGGGATGTTTGAATCTTAGGTGTACCAGGCTACAGTTTGCCCCAAGTGTCAGGGTATTTCTTAGGGATTTTTTCCGGGGGCCCCCCGGGCCCGGGGGGAAGATTTTAAATAGCCATTTTTATGAAAAAATCTCCGGCGAAGCCTTTTGACCACATTTCGAAAAAATGTAGACCTCATTAAGGGGGAAGACCAAAATCCCAGGGGGGATTTCGGGGGGGGGAGGTCAATTTCGCGGGCCCCCCCCTGGCTTTCCCTACAGGGGGGGGGGGTAGGCCCCCCCCCAGAAATCCGTTCCCCCCAGACTTGGGTCGCCCCCCCCAGGATTCGGGCCTTCCCCCCCCCCAGAACCCCCCTACCCTAAAGTGCCCGGAAAAATAGGGTTTTGAAGGCAAATTTTGAAAATTTTTCCCGGCTTCGCCAGATTTTTACCCATTTTTAAGCATTTTTAGCTATTTTAAGCTTAAATTTAAGTTAAAAATAGTGAATTTTTAGCTCAGCAGCAACAAATATATAGCTATTTTTAGACATTTTTCTAAAAACTTTTCTTCTCCCCCCAGAATTCCGAAACCCCCCAAACTCCCCCCCCAGAAATTTTTGCCTAGGAAAAAGCCAACCCCCCTCTGTAAAATTACCCTGAGTGTACCCAGTGAAACTATGCCCCCCTCCCATGGCCAAAATGGCAAAAAAATCGAAAACGTGATATCAAATTTGGATTCTGTGTCCCCAAAACCCCCTGAGCTATGTTTTCCTCCAATTCTGGGGTTACATATATAAAACGTTTTCCCATGGGGTCGGAACCACGGGAGTGAAGGATCGCCAGACCAAAATTGGTTGGTAAGACAATAAAACTAACGTCTAATTTGAAATGCACGCCCCCGAAAACTCCCTATAAGTCATTTTTGTTGAAATCCGCCTTCAAATAAAACATTTTCCCATGGGATTACCTACCGAAAACCGGGTTCGGACTCGGAGCCATAGAGGCCACAGATTGAGAGCTAATTTTTGTATATTTTTAAAATTGCTTATTTTTGGCAGTTTAAGCATACCGATCGCGTATGTAGAAAACTGGGCTTATTCTAGTGGGGGGGGGGGTGGGCCCCCCCCATAAACACCCTTCCTCCCCAAAAATCGCTCCCCCCCCCCCCAAAATCGCCCCCCCCCAACAAACTAGGTGCCCCTTTTGGTACCAACTTTTGCCCTACAAAAATCGCTCAGAAGGCCAAATTTTCAAAAAATTTCCGGCATCGCCGGAGATTTTTACTCATTTTTTGTCTTTTTTAACAATAAATCTGCTTATTTTTGCAATAAAAATCAACTTTTACAGTACATGCCAGAAAAATAGCGCTATTTTTAGCATATTTTTAGAAAATTTTCGCCCCCCCCCAAAAATTCCTTGCCCCTCGGACCTTTGGGGGGCCCCCCCCAAGAAAAAATCCCTAGAATAAGCCCAGGAAAAGGAGTTTTTCTTGTATTGAGAGCCAAACTGGACCTTTTTTAGGCAAAAATAAGCATTATTGCCCAACATCGCAGATGCAGATAAGTGATTAACACCGTATTAGAATTTCAGACTTTAAGTTTGGATGCTGGAATCTAATACGATCGATGACAGTGTCATTGGAACTGGAGTTGCCATTGACCAGGTATGGTTTGTGTTGTTTTTCAAAATAGAACCTGTGCAAATAATTTTTAGGAAGTTTACCTGCAACTTCGAAAATGCTTAAAACCTGTTTTTTAGTCTAGTTTTAAGCTTAAAATAGCTAAAAATGTATAAAAATTCAGTAAAGCTGGAAGATTTTTTCAAAAATTTTCCTTCAAAACTTTTGAAGTCTGGGGGGGGAGACGGCAGTAAACCTGGAGGGCCCTGATCCTAGGGGTGGACGATTCTGGCGGGGGCCGACCTGGGCTTCTACCGAATTTTACTTGGGGGGCCCTCGAGAAGTGAGCCATTTTTTGTGGGGGGGGGCGAATATTTTTCTAAAAACATGCTATATATATTGTGGTATATATTTCTATAGTAATCGCCAAAAAATAGCGGATTTAGTGCTTAAATAGACAAAAATCGACGAAAAATCTCCGGCAAAGCCGGAAAACATGGCCTTCTGACGATGAATTTTTCAGGGCAAAAGTTGGTACCAAAAGCACCCACTTTTCTTGGGATGGGCGATTTTGGAGGGGGGGCAGGGTGTTTATGGGGGGACTCCCCCCGGTAAAATGTGAGCTTAGGAGAATTAAGCAGCTCCAGAGGTGGTACTAACTTCTTTAGCTCCTGCCGCCTTGTTGAGGTTTAAGTTTACTTTAATAAAAGTAAGATTCGTGTGCAGTGGCTCTAAAACCGTTTGCAAGTTCTTATCAAAGCCTTATAACAAAATCGTTTTGGTGTTGAAATGTATCCAAATCCATCCATACCAAAATATGTGAGTCATGGTCAGGTCAGGTTGTTTTGTGAATGTTCGGTACAGGTCATGTGCACCTGTCTTAGTATCCTTGAATTTTTGGGACGCCACTATAGCAGGTCTTCTTACCTGTACGTTGAATACGAAATTCTCAACTACAGCTGTGGATGATATGGTTGTGCTTTTGCAGTAGTGCAGCTCCGTTTCTTCGTTTTGCTGCATTGTTTTTCTTTTCATGCCTAATTAGTGCATCTTTTTAGGTAGCGCCTGTACATCAGAAGCGACTTTTGGCATTTGTTAATTCTTGGTTATCACAAACTGTTGGATTTTTCAATAACTTTGCTTCAGTCTGCGAGAATCAACTGTTGGAAATTGATATCCGTTTGGAACATTTAGAAAATTCGCTGTCATTGTTCGAGTCTAGGGTGAGAACTTCATTGAAGTGATGAACAACTCACATTGGCAATGAACTTTATTCTTTTTTGTTGAATAAGGTAGTGTATTACGTATATATATGTCTTATGACAAGGGGTTGATTGTTTCGGAAAAAGATAGCCTTGCGCTTGCCAGTAAAAACCCTTTTCCGGTTTTAAAATTTTTTTCCATATTACCCTATCCCTGTTTTCCGATCACCCCGAAATTAACCAATGTGTTAAAAGTTGCGATTTCATGTTTCTGCACGTACGTATATATTATTATGTAATATATGCAGTTTTCAACTTCCCCTCAGGGCTAAAGCAATTATTACACAAGCGCTGGCAAAGATTCCCGTATTAAGTACAGGAATCCAATATTTTCAGCAAACGATACTTTATGCAAACTAGAGGTGAGTTCTGTATACCTTGATAGTTCTACTAGTCCTGGTCTGTGGTGTTTTCACAGGTAACAAACTTCGTAAAGTAAAAAATTCCAGACCTTTTGACAGGTACAGTACTGGATATAATGGGTTAAACACTTCACTGTTAGGCATGGAATTATTAACCCTATCTGAGAAGTACTATACACATTTAACAGCAAAAATATAGTCAGGGCAGGGAAAACACACCCGAAAAGATGGGGAGAAAAACATACCTACCCATAGAACTAAAGGTAGAAGAGATAGAGAACGAGTATATAGCGCAAGCCGCAAATGAAAGCGCTATTTTTTTACAGCAAAACCATACCCATAAGGTTGGTATGGGCCAAAGCGGTCTATTCTGACAGTGTTCCAAAGTTGAACCCTTAAAACACCTCTAAAACCTAAGAAACTTTAAATTTTGCTAAGCTTATTTCTGGACACCTATAAGGAAAACTTAGCTAGTCTTTGGCATAGGGGTATATGTGGACCCCCTCTAGCGTTTGATATAGACGGCAGCTTTCTACCTTTTGTGAAGGCTGAGTAGTGGGTGTGTTTTTCTCCCCTCTGATTTTGACCCCTCAGCGGGAAAAACACACCCCCAATTTTTACAAATAGTCCAGTATATATGTAGTTCTGAGCAATATTGATGCTCTTGAACGATTAAGCGGATTTTCTTTTGTAATTCTGGTTACTTAGAGCTTCTAATAGCTCATAAATTAAGGATGAAGAATTTGCTGCATCATTGTGCCAGGTTCATATGTTTACATAGCAAAATTCTATAAATTTTAAATAACTTAAAGAAATTGCAATTTAACGGCAAAAACAACTTAAATAATGATAAACATAAACAATGACATTTGCAAGTGTTTTGGTATATTTATCTTTGTTTGAGTGCCGTTTTTGTTGCGATATCCGATCATTTCATGGGTTCAGGAGCCTTGACGTAAAATGCATCTGACTGTGTCTAATAAGCAGCTTTCTCTGAAAACAAAGTGCACCATGTTGTTTAGCATGGCCAAAAATGTACAACCAACCTTTAATGTGTAACAATTCGTGTCCAGCGGATCACCTGGGATTATTTTTAGTACCATGTTTCTCCCCCGTTGGTGTGTTTTTCCCCAACTTGCGGGGAGAAAAAACACAGACAAACTCGATTATTGCTACTGATGTACAAGGGATCAGGCGGATTTCTATACATGAATCGATAGAACTAGGAGCGATATACACCGTGGTACAAACGCAAGCTCTCTCAGCCTTAAGTCAAAAAGTTACAGCCTTAGTTCCGTATATGTGTTTTTTCTCCGCCCTGACTAACGTATTACGTATATAATTTCCAAACTTAGCCCATGCTCATTAATATCGCCTTATTATATATATACCTCAGTAAACACTGTTTTTGATAATTCCAATGTTCTGATATAACATTATTACCACGTGCCCGTGATATTTTTCTATTTTTCCGATGCTTCGAAAAACCCAAATACACTTACTTAACATACCCCACCTGCTATGCCTCTTGGAGAAAGGTTGTAAATAGTGCAAAATCGTCGGAAGAGCTCATAGAACAAATATTAGAGCATAGAACAACTCATTGTAAATACCGTCAAAATACCCTTAGGACTATTTTTCATTTTTTCGTCATGCCTAGCACAAACCTATATATAAGCACTTTGTAAAAATGTCCAAAAACGTATATAGAGACTGGCCAAAGTCATCCCTGTTCCTAAGCCGAAAACGTTCCGTCGCAGATTCAAAGCTTTCGACCGATATATCTCAGCTTCTTTCTGGCTAGCTAAGCTGCTCAAAAGGCTCATCCTGGTCCAACTATCACATCTGCTATCGGGTGGTCCAAGCCACAGCGTAGGGGCCCACGTGTAACCAACGGGAATCCAACCACAATAGGAACTTACCGAGTTTTGGTTTTGTGGTTTTGAGCAATTTTTCCGACACCGTGTTGAGACTTGTCCGAGGATGGTTTTGGTTTTCTTCTGGCTAGCGTTCTGGCCTCTTCATCAGATAAGGTTATGTAACGCTAGCGGATATAATTATGTTGCTGAGGTTTTTTATTTGTTATGTGCCAAATTTGGTTTGAAGAGGTCCAAATACGTCAGAGATCTGACTCTGGTTGTTTGGCAACTTTGACACTTTTTAGGAATTTGACAACCTTTTTAGGAATTTGACCGTGCCAATAAGTTTTTGTTTTTGCTATTTTTCCTATGTTCCATACTTTAGATCCCGTATATACCATTTATACAATGACACACACAGACAGACACACACACACACACACACACACGCACACGCACACGCACACACACACACACGCACATACACACATACGCACACACACACACATACGCACATACACACATACGCACACATACGCACATACACACATACGCACATACACACATACACACATACACACACACACACACACACACACAGTAGGCTTATTGTGTAGATTTTATGTGCATGTTTGGTTCCGAATAATTGATTCAATCTTCATGATTTTTCGCCCTCCCGTTTTTTCTGCTAGTCTGTAGTTTTTGTCATTGGGTCTCAAGCCTGACTACCCTGCCTAGTTTAGTTTGTTCTTCCTCCAAGTCAATATCCACATTTCTGCCATTTTCTCCAGAATAAGCGCATGCCTTTCCCTTTATGCTTTTCTTCTTCAAGACTATATTACGTACTGGAGTACACGTATATACGTACGTATATGTGCAGTTGTGCTGAAAAGCCATGTTATATGAGCACTATGTTTTGCATGTGCTTAGCATAAGTAAAACTTCGCCCTGTCCATCCCATGGGCATAAGAACTGATACAATGGACATTCCGCCTGTGTCAGCGCGTGTGTCAAATTTTCTGCATAAAGCACCTAATGACATGTCGTCGCCGTGTATGCGTATACGTACATGTATATTCATGGTCTGTTATATATATTTTATTCATATACGTACGTTAAACACTTTTACTACTAAGAATAGCTAGCCCCTAGCTTTCCCGCCATGTGTTTTTTTACATTTTCACGGTGTTCGGTAATTATTATGAGCACTAACGAACAATAATGTATAAAAATGGGAGTCAGTTGCATTCACAGCTGCAGAAATAATGTGGACATAAAGACATATATAATTATGTATTTTAAACAAACAAACGGGCTTATTCAGTAAAAAACCCCTAATCAGTGATAAAACATTTGCAGAACTAGATTACATAGAGTTGACAAAAACTACTGACTGACGTGTATCCGTCCAACGGCTTAAATAATTTCTACCGTCAAACATTTTGCTTGAAAGTCACCAGGAACAATATTTTTGGGCCAATATGCTTAATGTCTAAACAACCGCTGGTTGAGTTGCAAACAGAGGTGAGCTTGCTTGCCTTTATCATGAGCATGACATGGTCTGGGTTTGGATTCCAGGTTAGTGTTACTGTTTGAGCATGTTTGATTTGTATACGTACGTAATTTGTTTTCTCTGTGTTTGCAGATTGAAAGTGCAAAGAAGTGATGGAACTGGCTCACAGTCTTCTACTAAACGAGCAAGCGTTGGCTACTTTACCCGAGCAAAAGAAACCTATATTTATTTATGAATGGCTACGATTTTTGGACGGAGTTCTTGTGGTCGCACAAAAGGTAAGCAGTGCGGATTAGTGAGTGTCATTGTATATGTATTGTATTGCTTAAACTATCAGTAGGGCAGATAAAGTCAAAACAGCCACATGTCCACGGATCCCGGAGGATACGATGAGATCACATTTAGAGAAATGAAAATCAAATCAAATTGATTTTCATTTCTCTAACTATACCTATATTGCTTAACCTACAATGTTATTATGTAGGGGCGCGATAGCGCCCCTACATAATATGGGTGTAAAGGCGTCTGCGCGGCCCCCTGGAGACCGTGTTGGCCTGGTGCCAGCTAATTAGAGGTCCGGGAGGGGTAAAAATGTTACCATCGTAAAGTACTCGAGTAGTACTACAAGTATCACCATACTTTTGGTTCGAATTCGAAACTTCAAATTTTTGCACTTGGCAACAGTTAGTTTGCGTTTGCTTTTTTTTTCTAGGTGAATAACGCTTTTCGGAAGTGCATTTTCTAGCGAAGTGTTGGAACGTTCTGGGCATTTTGGTCCAATACTACTATTATATGTTGGTAGACAGTATCCCCCCATGCTACCTTTTTTGGTCATTTTGGCACCTGGCCAATTTTGGCTCTGTGCCAAGGCCCCAAAGTCGGACTTTCGCTATTTTGGCACTTCTGTTGTGGTGGACTTTTTTTCACAGGCTAGCAGCTAGATCGATTTGGTTTATTTTATTTGAATATTTCGGCCAATGCACACAAAGTAACGAGGGGGATTTTTTAATTTCGCTCTGTAGCTTTCAGGAGATAGGCCCAAACTTTGCATTTTTTCACCTGCTTTGGCGAAAAGTTTCTAAGTCCCACTTTTACTAGAAATGGCCTAAAAGTCACTAAAAATGGCGTTTTTCGGCCTTGGGGTTGTACCCATATATAGTAAATCGGGGTCGCTGAAAACGATGAGCATACTGCTGAGGTCGGTGGATGTGACCCCTGACCCACAGCGCCCACCCACAGTGGGTCCGGTGTGGGTCAAAAATGAAAGTCTTCAAAAGTGGTCAAGTTTGGTGTCAAATGAAAGTTTTTGGCGAGGCGATCAACTTTTGTCATTATGCCACCCACAAAAAGTGGCCCCACCGACCTGTGGGTGGGTGCCCCACCCACAGTGGGTACGGTGTGGGTCAAAAATGAAAGTCTTCGAAAGTGGTCAAGTTTGGTGTCAAATGAAAGCCCTTGGCGAGGCGATCAACTTTTGTCATTATGCCACCCACAAAAAGTGGCCCCACCGACCTGTGGGTGGGTGCCCCACCCACAGTGGGTACGGTGTGGGTCAAAAATGAAAGTCTTCAAAAGTGGTCAAGTTTGGTATCAAATGAAAGCCCTTGGCGAGGCGATCAACTTTTGTCATTATGCCACCTCCAAAAGTGGCCCCACCTACCTGTGGGTGGGTGCCCCACCCACAGTGGTTAGGTGTGGGTCAAAAATAAAAGTCTTCAAAAGTGGTCATGTTTGGCATTAAATGAAAGCCCTTGGCGAGGCGATCAACTTTTGTCATTATGCCACCCACAAAAAGCGGCCCCACCGACCTGTGGGTGGGTGCCCCGCCCACAGTGGGTCCTGTGTGGGTCAAAAATGAAAGTCTTCGAAAGTGGTCAAGTTTGGTGTCAAATGAAAGCCCTTGGCGAGGCGATCAACTTTTGTCATTATGCCACCCACAAAAGGCGGCCCCAACGACATGTGGGTGGGTGCCCCACCCACAGTAGGTACGGTGTGGGTCAAAAATGAAAGTCTTCAAAAGTGGTCAAGTTTGGTATCAAATGAAAGCCCTTGCCGCGGCGATCAACTTCTGTCATTATGCCACCCACAAACAGTGGCCCCACCGACATGTGGGTGGGTGCCCCACCCACAGTGGGTCCGGCTTTGGTCAAAAATGAAAGTCTTCAAAAGTGGTCAAGTTTGGTGTCAAATGAAAGCCCTTGGCGAGGCGATCAACTTTTGTCATTATACCACCTCCAAAAAGTGGCCACCGACCTGTGGGTGGGTGCCCCACCCACAGTGGGTCCGGTGTGGGTCAAAAATGAAAGTCTTCAAAAGTGGTCAAGTTTGGTATCAAATGAAGCCCTTGCCGAGGCGATCAACTTCTGTCATTATGCCACCCACAAACAGTGGCCCCACCGATATGTGGGCGGGTGCCCCACCCACAGTGGGTCCAGCTTTGGTCAAAAATGAAAGTCTTCAAAAGTGGTCAAGTTTGGTGTCAAATGAAAGCCCTTGGCGAGGCGATCAACTTTTGTCATTATACCACCTCCAAAAAGTGGCCCCACCGACCTGTGGGTGGGTGCCCCACCCACAGTGGGTCCGGTGTGGGTCAAAAATGAAAGTCTTCAAAAGTGGTCAAGTTTGGTGTCAAATGAAAGCCCTTGGCGAGGCGATCAACTTTTGTCATTATGCCACTCACAAAAAG
Source organism: Trissonchulus latispiculum (assembly GCA_030248195.1). Taxonomy (NCBI): domain Eukaryota; kingdom Metazoa; phylum Nematoda; class Enoplea; order Enoplida; family Ironidae; genus Trissonchulus; species Trissonchulus latispiculum. Next base: position 28,841 of record JASAND010012869.1, read on the forward strand.
TGGCCCCACCGACCTGTGGGTGAGTGCCTCTCCCACAGTGGGTCCGGTGTGGGTCAAAAATGAAAGTCTTCAAAAGTGGTCATGTTTGGTATCAAATGAAAGCCCTTGGCGAGGCGATCAACTTTTGTCATTATGCCACCCACAAAAAGTGGCCCCACCGACCTGTGGGTGGGTGCCCCGCCCACAGTGGGTCGGTGTGGGTCTAAAATGAAAGTCTTCAAAAGTGGTCACGTCTGGTATCAAATGAAAGCCCTTGGCGAGGCGATCAATTTTTGTCAATATGCCACCCACAAAAAGTGGCCCCACCGACCTGTGGGTGGGTGCTCCACCCACGGTGGGTCCGGTGTGGGTCAAAAATGAAAGTCTTCAAAAGTGGTCAAGTTTGGTATCAAATGAAAGCCCTTGGCGAGGCGATCAACTTTTGTCATTGTGCCACCCATAAAAGTGGCCCCACCGACCTGTGGGTGGGTGCCCCACCCCCAGTGGGTCCGGTGTGGGTCAAAAATGAAAGTCTTCAAAGGTGGTCATGTTTTGTTTCAAATGAAAGCCCTTGGCGAGACGAACAACTTTTGTCATTGTACCAACCACGAAAAGTGGCCCCATAGTCCTGTGTACTGTAAATACGCTGCGGGATGCTCGGCTCCTTCTTAACTCATTATATAATCTCACTGGAAACGCATCCATCATTAGCCGGAAAATTAAGCTATGGCAAGAAAATTAAAAACTAGTTAAGTCAAACAAGAGAAATTTTGAAAATTTCCCTTTCTGATTTTTTCACTGCAAAATTTGGTACCAAAAGGGGGATCCACTTTTTTGATGGGGAAGTTCGTTCATGGAGGCCTTGCCTTGGCAATTCTCCCTCGGCCTCGACATACGAGCTAATCTTAAGGCCAATGTTTAACAATATTGGAATATTGTCAGAGAATCTTTAAAGTGTTAAGAGGACAAGAAAGTAAAATGCTCCTCCGGAGCATGGAAAAGTAATATGGGTGGATGGGGTGAGGTTGCGAAATTAAGAGAGGACTAGCTTTGAAAACGCTTAATATGGGCTAGATTCTAAAAGAAAGGAGGACTAGGTTGTGGGCGAACTAATATGGGCACAGCGTCGCCGAACAACCCATATTCGCGGGCTGTAAATATCATAAATTCATGCATCTAATATCGATTTCTAGACTTTAAATTATAGCTCAAGATTCTAAATTAGATGAATATTCGTACTTCCATGTATTATATAGTCAGACTCTTCCTTCGAGAAAGCCTAAGCTTACCAGTGTTCATTTTACGCATTTATACAGACAGCATATTTGAAGAATAATTTCATAGCGATTGTCCTTGACTGCAACCCTGCCGGATTGAACCAATGGCTTTGCCGCCACATCCCTAGCTTTCTGTCCGATACTTGTCATAGTCCAACTAAATTTAAGGTATGTATATGGCTAGCATAAAACTGACCAGGCAAACTACTACGTTCTCGCAGAATACCTATTCAACATTTTTACTCTAATGTTGACCGTTCTATATGTGACAAACGCTGAAGCGAAGCGTGCAAGCCCGCGAATATGGGTTGTTCGGCGACGCTGTGCCCATATTAGTTCGCCCACAACCTAGTCCTCCTTTCTTTTAGAATCTAGCCCATATTAAGCGTTTTCAAAGCTAGTCCTCTCTTAATTTCGCAACCTCACCCCATCCACCCATATTACTTTTCCATGCTCCGGAGGAGCATTTTACTTTCTTGTGTTTTAGTATGAGCTTGCTGGCTTTTTCCGAGGCAAAAATTTCTGGGGGGAACTGTTTTCTGGGGAAGGGAAGAAAATTTTTCCAAAACTGCTTAAGAAATAGCTATGTTTTGCTGCTGACCTAAAAATTTAATTATTTTTAATCTGACTGTAAGCTAAAAAATGTTAAAAAACGAGAAAAATTTCGGCGAAGCCGGAAACATTTATCAAAATTTACCCTAAGAACCCTATTTTTCTGTTGACTTTTGAAGTCGGGGGGAACCGATTTCTGGAGGGGTGGCGCCACCACCGTAGGCAAAAGCCAGGCTTTGGTTTGATACAGATGTTAGCTGAAGCTTTCCGTTTTCAGTTTCTCTGACCCACTACCAGCTTCCAATTCCAGTCACCTATTAGTCTAGCTTCGGAAAATGACAATGGATCTAGCCCGGTCTCCGAATAATGGGGTTTCGTTTTGCTATTATTCCCTACTTTTACATTTATATAATTATAATTGATTGATTATCTTGCACCCACTTTTTTCTGGTTTTAGTCTGACATAAAGGCTTCCCAGGGGAAGTTGGTGGAACAGCTGACTAACCAGATTTCCGCCTCACCCGGTCCGCCCACCAGAAAACTGCTGGCTCGATGTCTTGGTACCCTGTTTTCAGTGGGAGACACATTTAGCCTGTTTGCCACTGTTAATGCCTGCAATGATATTTTGAAGGGTCGCGATGACTCTCCAAGCCAGCTGCCTACCAGACTGTATGTCTTGCTTTGGTTATGTTTCTGTGTATTGCTTGTGTATACGTCAACTAATTCAATTATTAGTTCAATTTGCTGAAAGCACAGGCAAACTATGAAAGGACGGAGAGATGTGTTTTTTCGTCGAAACGTTTTGCGTACTTTTACGCACTCCTCCAAAATTTTTTGCGAAATTTGTATTTTTTAGTATTTTAAAGATAACTAATAAATTTTATTAATTCGGGTGTATTTAAACACATTTTTAACATTTAACGCACAGTATTAACCAATTTATAACTATTTTTCGAAAGTGAAAGTGTGTTTTACAAGTCTTAAACTTAGTGAAGAGACGCGGGGGTCTGGGAAGCTGAGAAAATTTTGTAAAATCGAGGAAAATCCTTAGTGGAAATTCTCAAAAGTTTAGTTTTGGCAGTCAGTAAAATCCTAAAATATAAACAAACTGCTAATAGGCTAAAATTGTTTAAAATTATCAAAAATGTTGATGACGTTTCAAGCAAATTGGTAGTTTTGCCAGTTTAGCATCTGTCTGGCAGACGTTTATTGTTAATAAGAGTTTGTGTACTGTTTGCACACTGTTTATGTCTATTTTCCTGGGCTTTTTCTAGGCGAAAAAAGTGGAGGTGGGGAGAGTGGGGGGGAGCCCCCCCACTAGGGGGGGGGGGAACCCAAAAGTGGGGGGGGGGAATCTAAAGTGGTCTAAAATCGCTAAAAATGCGGTAAAAATAGCCTGTTTTCTACATATACTGCTATAACTATGCTTAAAAGTGCTCAAAAATTGAGTTTGAGTACCAGATAATTTTGACCAAAAATCCTTAAAATTTGGCATTTTCTGGGCACCTTATAGTGAGTGGGGGGGAAGCCCAAAAAAGTGGGGGTGGGGCCGAGTGGGGGGGAAGGGGTCGAGTGGGGGGCACAAAAAGTGGGGGGCGACCCCACCCTCCCCCCACTAAAAAAACCCAGTTTTCTGTTCAGGTGGAGATTATCATATCAATGTCTTGATTGTACGTATTTTCAGAGCTGCTATTACCTGTATTGGGGAAATGTATGAGCGACTGGGTCGAATGGTTGGCAGGTCATTTGAGGAAACCACACAGATTTTGCTTAGAGCTCTCAAAAATGCTGAGGTATACATACGAGGCAATTATTTCTTTCAATTCTATCGTTATACAATTTTTTACACATAGCTTGTTTTGTGCCACAAATATTTATGTTTGCAGGCTGTAAAAACCATGTTTAGATAATTTACGTAGGCAGACTCTTTGATAATATGCATTTCTCCCTTTTTATTTCAGTCTCAAGGGCGTTGTGAAATTATGGTAACATTTGCCAAAATGGTTAAAGGTTTGGGCAGTGCTGGAACGAGCGTTCACAAGGACGTCTATAAGGCAGCCAGAAACGGCCTCTTGGATCGTGTTATGGCAGTTCGATGTGCTGCAGCTGGAGTAGGTTGCTGTGTTAAACGGCAGATCACGGTGTATGTATTAATTAAATTAAGTTAACTAAAATGTTCTAGTCTGCCTACTACAAAAGTTGACAATGTTATTTCTGAAGCTACTTTCTCTAAGAAACTTTAATTTAGCTTGTCGGCTACTAGTGTTTTTGTACACATGGTTAAGTTTAATTTTTCACGTTTTAGTGTATGATAGCCCTGGTAAAGGAAGCCCAGTTTGTTTGGAGCAGTGAATTGGAACAGATCACAGGAACCTGTTTTAAGGCATTGGAGGGATCAAATTATGATGTTCGCTGTGAGGTGGCTCGTCTCTTGGGGGAACTACTGGGCACGGCGTACTCGCCGCAGCGGGCTTGCAAAGGTAACAGTTTTAAAGGTAAGCAAAGTAAATAATGGACAAAGGGGATATTGCCTACATATGTACCTTCCAACTATATCGAGAATGTGCGATGCTCTGCACGTTATCCCCCCACCTTCCCAAGAAGGAACGTCGAATTTGTTGCCGAAAAGCAGCATTTTGCGTAAGAGGCTGGGATGGTTACCAAGATAATGGTTTCCAAGAGCAAGGTTGTGAATGTCAGCATACAGAGCATATAATTTTTGTTCTCACTCTGAATTGTGACATCCTTATCATACTCAAGAAAGTGAGGTAAACGCGGGCTGCGTGGTTTAATGATTGCATGATCTGTATGATGTGTTTAGGAAAGATGGTGGCCTCCAGTGCTGCTCAGCAGGCAGCTTCGAAAGCACTGCCGTTGGATGAATGCTTTGGAATTTTGGCGACAGGATTTTTGAGGGGAGGCTCCGGCTTTTTGAAAGGTTCGGCTGCCGGTGGAGCTGCCAGTATTCCGAAGGAAATCCGAACGGGAGTAACACTGGTTAGTTTATCATAGGGGTCGCGGCAGCGACCCCTATAATATGTGTGAAAAGTGGCTGGAGACAGTGTAAAATAAGCTGCGCAGAAGCTGCGCAAAATCCTGCGCAGATCCTGCGCAGATTTCATGCGCAAATTGTAGAGCACATCGAGTTTAGTATGTCTGTGAAGTTTCAGCCCCGTATCACTTACCGTTAAAAAGTTGCGCCCCGGACCGGTTATGGCGGCGATGTTTTTTTCCGGTTTCTCCTATTTGATGGTTGTATTGTACATAATGTTCAACGCTTTCACGTGATCTGCAGCGGTGGGCCAACCTAAAGGGCTATGGGGTCTAGTAGTACCCTCTAAAGAATTTAAGAATCACAACTTTTTTTGCGCCGCAGCTGCGCCACAGCGCCGCAGTGGCGCCGCAAAGTCGGCTCATAGCGAAAAGTGACCATTTTTGTGGTCGTCGCTCAGGTCGAACGTTACGAGCTGGAGCTGATTTCTTTTTATATTCAGAAACTACATATATTGAACTAATTAACGGTCCAGGTTGCGTTTCTCTATCACTTCCCTAGCGACCACAGTGGTCCGTCAAAGATGGCGAAAATTCGAAAAATGAAAAATCGAAATTTCTCGCCATCTATTTAACTTTGAACGCTCAAATCTTCCATACAATGGTTTTCTGGCACGGAGAATCGATTCCCGCAGTCAGTTTTACCGTCAGACCCACCCATCTTGCTGGGCTGGTTCCACTTTGCCGTCGGGAGGGTCAAGTCGGAAACCGCTTCCTGGAGGTCCATAGTAGGCTTTACCTGGCCTCTCAAAACTTTGTCCATAGGGGTTTTCTGGTGCGCCCAGCTCATTCCCGGTATCCGTTTTGCCGTCCGACGTACCTATTTTGCTGGGCTGGTTCCACTTTGCCGTTTGAAGGGTCAGTCGGGTGGGGGGGGGTCAAGTGGTCGAAAATAAAATTTTTCAGAAGTGGTTAAATTTGGTACCAAATGAAAGCCCTAAGCGAGCTGAGCAACTTTTGTCATAGAACTGCGTACCCAAAGTGGCTGTAGAGTGCTGTGGTGGGGTAGGGTGGGGACTTACGCGATTTTCAGTCAAAAATGAAAGTTTTCAAAAGTGGTCAAATTTAGTACCAAATGAAAGCCCAAAGCGAGCTGAGCAACTTTTGTCATAGAACCGCATGCTCAAAGTGGCAGTAGAGTGCTGTGGTGGGGTGGGGTGGGGACTTGGCGATTTTCGGTCAAAAATGAAAGTTCTCAAAAGTGGTCAAATTTGGTACCAAATGAAAGCCCGCATCGAACTGAGCAACTTTTGTCATAGAAGTGCGTACCTAAAGTGGCTCTAGAGTGCTGTGGTGGGGTGGGGACTTAGACGATTTTGGGTCACAAATGAAAATTTTTAAAAGTGGTGAACTTTGGCATCAAATGAAAGCCCTAAGTGAGCTGAGCAACTTTTGTCATAGAACTGCATACCCAAAGTGGCTGTAGAGTGCTGTGGTGGGGTGGGGTGGGGACTTAGACGATTTTGGGTCCAAAATAGAATTTTTCAAAAATGGTCAAATTTGGTATCAAATGAAAGCCCTAGGTAAGTGAGCTGAGCAACTTTTGTCATAGAACTGCGTCTTTATTTTCTCAATTTTAAGGATAGACACAGGCCATCACACACATATTATCCTCCTATGTGCGGAGCATTTTTGTTACTTGTCTTAATTATTATACACACCTTGTTGCCATGCCGTTTGTATAAGCTAGCTGGACTACAGACATGCTGTTCAATTTAGTTTCTTATGTGTTTTGGTAAGGTTGCTGGTGCATCCAATTTTTCTATGTTTAGCAGTCCAAGTTGGGTATTTGAATGAGTTCAAGATTTTTTAAAGTAAACCTTTAATAAGGTTAAATTGCACCTTATGAGTCTTCCTCATGAAAATTTGTCAAGATGCAATTTGACCACAGAATGGAAAAGAACTTTACTATGTTTGATAATTGCATAGCTCCACTTTGGGGTGAATGATTGACTCAGTAACCATAGAAGATACTACTTTAGTTTTGGAAATCGAAAAATGTTGGGGTCGCGAACTGGAAAAGTATATACTTTATTTTCTTCCCTAGTCCCTGACATGGGTAGGAGAATTTTCCGGGGGTTATCTTTACCTTACTTTTATCTTTTCATGTCTGCTGCATAGCTCTACTTTGAGCTGAAATTACTCATTAACAGAGATTACTTTAAAAAATTTGATAGAATGTCCACTTGGACTGTAAAATTAAAACGAGCAAAATTGGTGATAAAAGTGATCCAAAAATGAACCCTCCTTAATTGTTTAGGCCTACGTTGAGTTTGTGGATTGTCTTGGCTCTTTGTGGCTAGAACGTAGTCTGCCCCAGTTTGTTCGTCATGTTCTGGATTTGTGCGCTAATCCGAAGGCCACGAATTACTCTGATCTCATTTATGTTCGACGCTGTGTTTCCTACATTCTACGTATGACTCTGGGTCGGATGCTGAGTGAAAAACGTCAGCACTCGGCTGCCAAAGAAATTGGTCTCGTACTTATGGAACTGGTTAATAGCATTGGTAAGCACGGCTTTGTTTGTGCGTAGGTAGATTTTAGTTTACAAAAGAATCTAAAGGATTTCATTTATGGAACTTGAAACTATTTGCGACTAAATACATCGTAAAATGATACAAGATACCACTGTAAGGGAATTTAGCATTTCCAAGCGGGAGAATCGACCAACTTTCTCTTCACATCTATGCATAGTTATCCTGTGATCACACACGAGTTTTTATTGTTGTCGTGTGGGAGGAAGGTGTCAATATTTAGTATAGGGTTGTGGTTACAGTAGAGGGTATGCTACCGTTTAGTTTTGCTGACTTGTTTTGCAAATTTTTTCCGTTTTCTCTTAATTTAAAAATTATACCTTGATTTGTGCCAAGCTGTCACATGAAACATAATGAATTTAGGACTATAAAGTTAAATATAGAGCCTGTTGCTTTTGTCTTCTGTTCTTGATTTTTTCTTCTAAGTTTATGCATGTGTTTGCATTGCAGATTTAAATATGGACACTAGCCTTGAGAAGTCCCTCAGTGTTGATGTGAGCAACAGTCAGCATGTGGTAATCTGTGCCCTGCAAGAGATCGGCTGTCTGGTTCAACAGCTAGGTACCTCGGTTACCCCACTGTTCACCGAGGCATCTGGCATTATGGAGCCGGTCTTTGCCACCCTTCTGCATCCCTGTCTCCCGGCACGACTTCAGGGCGCCTGGACCCTACGCTCGCTGACCCAGGCAGTTCCGTCTCTGCTCACGCCATTGATTGACCGTTGTCTTAGCATGTTCGTACTGCACCTTCTATGCTTTGATCGATGACACTTGATGAAGTGATTTGTTTTTGGTTTCTACCTTCTGGGGGACTGTTTCATAAAAATGTTCTCGAGTTCTGGAGTCTAGTACCTAAACTAAGCTGGAAGATTTGACTACTTTTGAGATCCGCAAGCCGCATTAAAAGTCACGCTGAAAAAGTTCTCGAGTCAAGTTCTCTGGCCGATTTCGACCGGAGAAATTTTCGCCCACTTGAGACCTACTCGAGAAATTTTTGGAAATCAAAATTTATAAATTTTTCTTCCTGCTTCAGTAATCTGCATAGTGGACTATAAATTAGCGTAAAATTGTCCGTAGACACATTTACATAAATTTTTAGTTGTTAATACAGAAGAGATTATTGTCACTGAAAACCGACTACAGGAAAACTTGAGAACTCGAGAACTCGAGAAGGCTTTTTATGAAACTGGTCCCTGATATTATGTTCTGAACAGGTAGTTTGAAGGTTCTATTCCGTGTGAGTTAATCTATGCTTTGATTGATGCCTTTGTTTTAGATTAGAACACATGAAAACGTCAGCCGATGCCATATCTGGCTATTCCTTAGCTTTGGCAGCTCTTTTGGCTGGTTCCTATGAATGCCCATTGGGAATTCCGTATCAGAAGGGAAAGGTGATGAATAAATATGACTACTATTGTCGGTAGTTCTGGGGGTGTGATTCTTGTTTTTCATGCTGTGACTTGAAGGGACGCAATGGAAACCTTAATTTTAGCTTGTGCCAAGGCTTCTAATAGAATTGATTGTGTTTCAGTTTATTGATTTAAATAATATTGAAAGATGATATTTCTCTACGTTTTAGCAAGTATTTGCATGTGCGGAAGAGCTGTTAAGAACTGCTTCTCAAAATAGCCGACTTTCCATGGCAAAAACACAAGCAGGATGGCTTCTGTTGGCTTCCATAATGACTTTAGGTTAGTTTCCTCTATAATTGATAGACACAGTATGCTCTTAGTGGTTCAAGCATTTTTTGTTTTAGGCAGCATAACGTTCCAGTTTTGCGAATCTTTTCGTACTTTTGTAATGATATTAAGAATTTATCATTTTCTAGGCCCATCTTCTGTGAGACCGCATCTTCCCAAAATGCAGTCCTTGTGGCGCAGCGCCTTCCCGCGATCTAGCAAAGAAGCAGAAGCGGAAAAAGGCCGCGGGGATGGCTTTACTTGGCAGGTTACCCTGGAAGCAAGAACCGGAGCTCTCTGTGGTGAGTTATAGATTCGGTTTGTGTTTTTAAAACTAAGTTTTATGGGCCCACCCTTCAGTATTATTGCATGCCGTTATGGCTTGACATTGTGGACTGGAATATTTGAGTGAAAGTTGGCACTTAGTTTGCTTAGTATTTAACGGTTGTTACGTTTAAGGTTTTAAATGTAGTAAATTTCCTATCATTTTCTTTTTATTTTTTAGCAATGGAAAGTTTTTTCACACATTGTGCTGAACTGTTAACGGATGATAATTTGAGGAAAATCTTGTTGCCAATTGATGCGGCACTGACAATGCTTGGATAGTAAGCTGCCTTTGCTATTTCTTTTGTACTGCACCCTACAATTAATTTTATAAGTGTCGTTAGGACTTCTGATTATTGCTGATGTTTGACATTAAAATTTAACACTCTGTTTCGTTCTGAGAATCGGAAAGTAAACAGGAGCTTCTTATTACAATCTAAGTTGTGCTGCCGGTAGGTTTACTTGTGGTGAAAACCATTGAACTGTAATTTACAGTTTCAAGAGAATAATGGTTGTAGTATATACTGGAATTTACAGTGTAACTTGCTCTGATAGTGATACTACACTGTGTTTCTGTTTTTAGTGGTCCACAAATTGTTCGACAGCATGGAAATCATCTGCGCCCGCTCATGGCTATACTTCGCCTGCGTCTATACTGCGCTTTATCCCAGCTGAAACCTAAGAATTTTGAAAGTAAATTTGTAAAGCCCTTTTTGGTGTAGTGATTTGAATTGATTGGTTTGGATAATACAAGCACGGTGTTGGTGTCGGAGTATCCAAAGTTAAAACCGGGGTAGGGGGCGTACAATTTTCATAATTTTTGAAGATTTCAGAAATAAGTGTCACCATCGCAGTGATTTATGGGAACTTACCCAACTCACAAAGCTATCAGTTTTGAGGCAAAAAAGTTGAAATACGTACTTTCGCAGTAAGTTGAATTGCGTTTCACTTCAAACTTTACACTGACTTTTGCTTAATTTACTGTTGTAGGTTGTTTTGCCCAGCTGCTGCGTGAATTGGTGTCCGAGTTTACGTTGACAGAAACCAACACTGTTCTAACTACATCCTTGCTGAGGGAAATGTGTCACCATGATGATAGGATTATCCTGGGCTCTTGGCTTCAGGATACTGATCAGAGATTTATCGAGGATCAGGTGAGTTTGTGAAAAATAGTTTTTTGGACAATTGGAGAACACATCGTACTAATATCTGGGCAGAACTACCACATTGGGCGAATGCGGGATTGGGAAAGGCTTTTAAGGTGCTGGTATCCTTTTGTGCAGTGCTTTTGTGGTGATTTTTCGAAACGCTATAACTTTCGCAATTTTGGGAGTTGGAAAGAGCTTTATACATCGTTTTAAAGCTTATAGTCTGTACATTAACATGAGCTTACGAAACTAGTAAAATTAGCACAAAACTAGCTGAAATTTTCTGACATACTGACATCTGATAGACTGAATATAGACCAAAAATTTTTGAACATCGATTTCTCAAAACTGTAGAATCGGCCAAAATTTTTTCTTGTGCCATGATATGAAGGACATGTGGGCCGAGGGACATTTTTTTGGATTTGGCTCAACAAGTCTCAGTACTCCAGAAAATCCGGAAAATGCGCGATGACACGAAATTTCGCAACTTTCTGTTCAGTTTTCTCACACCTGGAGATGTTTTAGCTCAAACCAAGAAAAATGTCCCTCCGCAATAGGGCGAATTTTCATTCAGCCCAAAATCACGCGAATCCATTGGACAGTTTTTGAGAAATCAATGTTCAAAACAAAATAATCGCAATTTTGCCAAAATGGTTTTTCGGCGAATTCCCTAGCTTAAAGCAACGAACTCTAGCGAATAGGTATTGATAAAATGCGCAATTGGACGGTGTATCGATTGAGTATAAATAAGCCGAAATTGTCTGTAAGATTTGGCAGTAATTTTGAAAAAACTGATTTCGTCAAAAATGGTCATTTTTTGACCCCAAAAATCGTTTTTGGCTTATACTGCCTTAACCACTAGAGGTAGCTCAAAAGTTGTAAAAGCAAAAATGTTCATTTTGGTGTCTTCTTTCCAGCCATAACAACCAATCCGGTGTAGCGACTATGTACTGAGAGAATAAAAGCAAAAACCAAAACTTTCTTATCTTTAAACCTAAAAATCCGGGACTGGTACCAGAATGTTAAAGAGCACGAAAATAGGGTATTTGGAAAGTTTCATCCACTTTGATAAAGAATTGAAGCTTGTAGGGTCGAATTTACACAAAGCGATACCAGCACCTTAAAGAATCGCTTTGTTTACTAAAATTTCTGATGCTAATTGGAAGTGGGAGCACTACTTTACTTTTTAGTATTCAGTTTTTACCGTTACCAGCCTTATATGGTTTACTTTTGAGGCTTCCTGGTGAAGGCGTTTAATGCTTGCCGGAAATAAGTTATGGGTGAGGTATAAAATAACGTAATGCCAGTGTCCGGTACTCCGGTAACCTACTTTGTCCGTTTTGATTTGGCGAAGCAGCCCTAGTTTAAACTTTAGTAATAATCTGGCTTTTCGTCGGAGGATCCCGTGCCAATTTTGTAAAACTCTTTACTCAGTAACAGAATCGTTTTCTGTAACTTTTTGTCACCACTTCTGAATGGTGGGCTAGGCATTCTCTACATTGTCACTTTGTTTGGCCTAAAACGTTACCGTTTCCATTAACCTATGTACGTATATGATTCCTACACACCTAATGGATATTTTCTGACTTGGGGATGTTTTTCGCATTTTTTAATATTTCATTTCGACCAATCTTTGGAAATTTTATTTACATCTTTAAAGCCGCTGCCATGTCAGCCAAATCCCATCTCCCAATGTTTAGCCACAGCTAGCCTTTGTTTGTGGAATGGTGGTGATTCCTTGGAGTCATCAATTTTGAACCATTATTACTCATTCATTAGATAAAGTTTAGAAGATGTTTTTATATCAAAATGTAGCTAAACATTTATCTTTTTAATGAATACAATAAAACCATGGTTTTCTAAAATTGTATTACTGCACTAAGTACTAAGGCTTTTTCAGATCTTTTGCAGACGGAAGAAAATTGTTTCTCGAGAAATTGGTTATTGTGTTGCCCACCTTTCCAAAGGAAGAGGGCAACCATTTATATCGTCTGTTTATTATTATTAGCAGGTGGATGTCCCCCGCCCCCCATTCAACTCGAGATTGGAAAGGGGTACAAGGGTGGTTGATACCTCATTTTGAAGGGCTTGTCTTGGAGGTTTGCATGCGTGGTGGGCGACCCCGTACGACTCAGGGTAAAAGTACTCGATACGCTGATGCTGCAAACCCAAAAATGAAAAAGTTGTCCAAATGGCCTAATTTTGGTATCAATCGATAGCTCTTGATGAGAAATGAAAAAGTTGTAATAGAATCTAGGTCTAAAAATACACTCATTTTGAGTTACGAGGTCAAAAATTATGTAGGGGCGCGATAGCGCCCCTACATAATATGGGTATAAAGGCGTCTGCGCGGCCCCCTGGAGACCGTGTTGGCCTGGTGCCAGCTAATTAGAGGTCCGGCGGTGGTAAAAAGGTTACCATCATAAACAACTCGAGTAGTACTACAAGTACCACCATACTTTTGGTTCGAATTCGCAACTTCGAATTTTTGCACTAGGCGATAGTTACCGTGCGTTTGTTTTTTTTCTCGGTGAATAACGCTTATTGGAAATGCATTTTACGGCGAAGTGTTGGAACGATGTGGGCATTTTGGCACCATACTACTATTATATGTTGGTAGACAGGATCCCCCCATGCTACCTTTTTTTGGTCATTTTGGCACCTGGCCAATTTTGGCTCTGTGCCAAGGTCCCAAAGTCGGACTTTCGCTATTTTTCGCAAATTTTGGTCACACTTTTCTAGAACTGGGTAGAAGCTGGAGAGGTCTAGTATCTTTTGTTGAAACTTACCAGTAGGGGTGCATAAAGTAACGAGGGGGATTTTTAATTTTGCTCCCTAGCTTTCAGGAGATGGGCCCAAACTTTGCATTTTTTGGCCTGTCTGGGCGAAAAGTTTCTAAGTCCCACTTTTACTAGAAATGGCCTAAAAGTCACTAAAACTGGCGTTTTTCGGCCTCGTGGTGGTGCCCATATATAGTAAATCGGGGTCGCTGAAAACGATGAGCATACTGCTGAGGTCGGTGGATGTGACCCCTGACCCACAGCGCCCACCCACAGTGGGTCCGGTGTGGGTCAAAAATTTCTGAAAAATTTCTGAATCAGCGAGCAGCTGAAATTCAACACGCTGCAGATCATGGAAACATTGCTGTTCTTTTCAAAACCATCCAGGAACTTTCTGGGCGTAGCCGAAGCAGTCTTCCTTCCACCCTTAATGACGTCAATGGATTGCGCCTGAAATCGCCCAACGACATTCCTGCACGCTGGGCTGAACACTTTTCAGATCTATACAACCGTCCCGCTCCCACGACGCGCGACCCAGATCTGGAAGGTGCTTACCCCGAGATTTCCGAACCTGTCAGTCAGGAGCCACCCTCCGCTGAGGAAATCCGGAAAGCCATCAGAAGCCTGAAGTCACGAAAAGCTGCAGGCATATGCGGCATCCCGGCTGAAGCCCTGAAGTCCCTCGACCCCGATAACACAAATCACGCCATTGTCGACTTGATACAGAAAATCTGGCGCTCAGAAACCGTCCCACAGGACTTCAAAGATGGCATAATAGTGCCGGTGTACAAAAAGGGCAGCAAATATGACTGCTCAAACTACCGTGGAATCACTTTATTGTCGATAGCTGGCAAGATCCTAACCATCGTATTACGCTCCCGCCTTCTCGACCTTTACGAAAGACAACAAAGGGAGCAACAAGCCGGCTTTCGGTCTGGTAGAGGTTGCATCGATCAAATCTTCATCCTTCGCCGGTGCATCGAACGCCGTCTTCGCCATGGGAAACCAACTGTGATCTGCTTCATTGATTTTACCGCTGCGTTTGACAGTGTGGATCGTGCCTCTATGTGGAATGCCTTGCGCAAGTGCGGTGTGCCTCCAGTGTACCTCAACATACTTCAAGATATGTACAGTGGTGCAACATCCTGTATTCGGTCGCAGGCTGGTCTCTCGCGAAGCTTCCCTATCTCAACCGGTGTGAGACAGGGCTGCGTTCTGTCTCCCATGCTGTTCAACATAGTGCTAGATTGGATAATGCATAAGTCTGTTGGACCCCATGATGGCGTACAATGCAGTACTACTGATAATGTGGCAGACCTTGCATATGCAGATGACATTGCGATCCTTCAACCCGATGAACAGTCATGCCAAAGACTGCTCGATCGTATTGCCACCAATGCTGGTAAGCTTGGTCTTCACATAAAACCAACAAAAACTTTCGCAATGTACTTCCACCTTGACAGACCTCCAAGCCTGACGATCTACGGAGAAGCAATAGAAGTCACCGATTCCTTCACCTATCTTGGCTCAGCTATCAGCAGCCAGCGTGTTGCTGCCTCTGACGATATCGGCTCGAGAATTGCGAAAGCTTCACGCACGTTTGGCCAGCTTAGAGAACGCTTTTTCTGCCGCCGAGATCTCTCAACAAAACTTAAAATGCGAGTGTACAACGCTACTGTCACATCTGTCTTACTGTACGCCTCCGAGACCTGGTCCACAACTCGAGACGATGTGTCGAAATTGGAGGTCTTCCAGATGTCTGCATTGAGATGCATCCTGGGAGTCAGCCGCTTGCAGCGGCTGCCCAACGCCAGAATCAGAGAGCTTTGTTGCGATCAGCCCAGGATCGAAACAATCCTGAGAAAGAATCGACTGCGCTGGCTCGGTCACGTCGCGAGGATGAGCCCGGACCGCCTATGCCACTCAATCTGGCGCAACCCAAAACCTTCCTCTTGGCGGTGCACTCGCAATGCCGCTCGGTGCACGTGGGACAGCCTTGTTTCCAAAGATCTCGACCATCTAAAACACGGATACGGCACAGTCAACTGGCGGAACAACTTCACCAACATCATTGTGGATCTTGCTGCGGACAGGAATCAGTGGCGAAGCATCATATGGGGACAGGCCACAGCGCATACGGATGCTGCTCTTCGGCCTTAAGTCAAAGTCAAGTAAGTCAAAGGGTCAAAAATGAAAGTCTTCAAAAGTGGTCAAGTTTGGTATCAAATGAAAGCCCTCGGCGAGGCGATCAACTTTTCTCATTATACCACCCACAAAAAGTGGCCCCATCGACCTGTGGGTGGGTGCCCAACCCACAGTAGGTCCGGTGTGGGTCAAAAATGAAAGTCTTCAAAAGTGGTCAAGTTTGGTATCAAATGAAAGCCCTCGGCGAGGCGATCAACTTTTGTCATTATGCCACCCACAAAAAGTGGCCCCATCGACCTGTGGGTGGGTGCCCACCCACAGTGGGTCCGGTGTGGGTCAAAAATGAAAGTCTTTAAAAGTGGTCATGTTTGGTATCTAATGAAAGCCAGTGCTGGAATTGGGTCACAATTTTTGACCCGCGGCCTACCCGCGACCCGCGGACCCTTGACCCTACCCACCTTTACTCAGTCCCACTTTTACTAGAAATGCCCTAAAAGTCACTAAAAATGGCGTTTTTCGGCCTCGGTGTGGTCCCCATATTATAGTAAATCGGGGTCGCTGAAAACGATGAGCATACTGTCAATACCGCCCGAAGTGACCACTGGTCAGCATGGCTCCCGTGGCTCCTCGCCCATGGCCAAAGTTGGGAAAACTCACTCTAAATAGCGTTTTTCGGCGTCTTGGTCGGGGGCATATATAGTAAATCGACTACGCTCGTTTCAATGGGCATATCGCCGAAACCGACGGAAGTGACCACTGGTCACTACAGCTACGGGGCCTATTGACCACTGGTCAAACGGCCTAAAACAGCGTTTTGGGATGAACCGGATTTAGAGTTACGGTTCGTTCTCTTCGAATGGCAATCAAAAAATATGTCTTTAGTCAGCGCTTATTATGTAGGGGCGCGATAGCGCCCCTACATAATATGGGTGTAAAGGCGTCTGCGCGGCCCCCTGGACACCGTGTTGGCCTGGAGCCACCTAATTAGAGGTCCGGGAGGGGTAAAAAATGTTACCGTCGTAAAGTACTCGAGTAGTACTACAAGTATCACCATACTTTTGGTTCGAATTCGAAACTTCAAATTTTTGCACTTGGCAACAGTTAGTTTGCGTTTGCTTTTTTTTCTAGGTGAATAACGCTTTTCGGAAGTGCATTTTCTAGCGAAGTGTTGGAACGTTGTGGGCATTTTGGTCCAATACTACTGTTATATGTTGGTAGACAGTATCCCCCCATGCTACCTTTTTTTGGTCATTTTGGCACCTGGCCAATTTTGGCTCTGTGCCAAGGCCCCAAAGTCGGACTTTCGCTATTTTGGCACTTCGGTTGTGGTGGACTTTTTTTCACAGGCTAGCAGCTAGATCGGTTTGGTTTATTTTATTTGAATATTTCGGCCAATGCACACAAAGTAACGAGGGGGATTTTTTAATTTCGCTCTGTAGCTTTCAGGAGATAGGCCCAAACTTTGCATTCTTTCACCTGTTTTGGCGAAAAGTTTCTCAGTCCCACTTTTACTAGAAATGGCCTAAAAGTCACTAAAAATGGCGTTTTTCGGCCTTGGGGTGGTACCCATATATAGTAAATCGGGGTCGCTGAAAACGATGAGCATACTGCTGAGGTCGGCGGGTGTGACCCCTGACCCCCAGGGCCTGCGGGTCGGGGGTCAGGTGGGGGTCAAAAATGAAAGTCTTCAAAGGTGGTCATGTTTGGTATCAAATGAAAGCCCCTGGCGAGGCGATCAACTTTTGTCATTATGCCACCCACAAAAAGTGGCCCCACCGATATGTGGGTGGGTGCCCCACCCCCAGTGAGTCCGGTGTGGGTCAAAAATGAAAGTCTTCAAAGGTGGTCATGTTTGGTATCAAATGAAAGCCCTTAGCGAGGCGATCAACTTCTGTCATTATGCCACCCACAAAAAGTGGCCCCACCGACCTGTGGGTGGGTGTCCCACCCCCACTGGGTCGGGTGTGGGTCAAAAATGAAAGTCTTCAAAACTGGTCAAGTTTCGTATCAAATGAAAGCCCTTGGCGAGACGAACAACTTTTGTCATTGTACCTCCCACGAAAAGTGGGCCACTGACCGGGGCGTGGCGGGTCCGGTGGGGCTCAGAAATGAAAGTCTTCGAAACTGGTCAAGCTTGGTATCAAATGAAAGGTCTTGGCGAGACGAACAACTTTTGTCATTGTACCACCCACGAAAAGTGGCCCCATAGCCATAGTCCTGTGTACTGTAAATGCGCTGCGGGATGCTCGGCTCCTTCTTAACTCTAATATATATAATCTCACTGGAAACGAATCCATCATTAAGCCAGAAAATTAAGCTATGCCAACCAATTAAATTAGTTCAGTTAAACAAGAGAAGTTTTGAAAATTTCGTTTCTGATTTTTTCACTGCAAAATTTGGTACCAAAAGGGGGATCCACATTTTTGATGGGGAAGTTCGTTCATGGAGGCCTTCCCTTGCCAATTCTCCTTCGGCCTCGACATACGAGCTAATCTTAGGCCAATGTTTAACAATATTGGAATATTGTCAGAGAATCTTTAAAGTGCTAAGAGGACAAGAAAGTAAAATGCTCCTCCGGAGCATGGAAAAGTAATATGGGTGGATGGGGTGAGGTTGCGAAATCAAGAGAGGACTAGCTTTGAAAACGCTTAATATGGGTTAGGTTGTAAAAGAAAGGAGGACTAGGTTGTGGGCGAGCTAATATGGGCACAGCGTCGCCGAACAACCCATATTCGCGGGCTTGCACGCTTCGCTTCAGCGTTTCTCACATATAGAACGGTCAACATTAGAGTAAAAATGTTGATTGGATAATCTGCGAGAACGTAGTAGTTTGCCTGGTCAGTTTTAGGCTAGCCATATATATATAGCTTAAATTTAGTTGAACTATGACAAGTATCGGACAGAAAGATAGGGATGTGGCGGTAAATCCATTGGTTCAATCCGGCAGGGTTGCAGTCAATGACAATCGCTATGAAATTATTCTTTAAATATGCTGTCTGTATATATAAATGCATAAAATGAGCACTAGTAAGCTTAGACTGTCTCGAAGGAAAAGTCTGACTGTATAATACGTGGAAGTACGAATATTCGGATATAGATTATATCATCTAATTTAGAATCTGGAGCCATAATTTAAAGTCTAGAAATCGATATAGATGAATGTATAATATTTACAGCCCGCGAATATGGGTTGTTCGGCGACGCTGTGCCCATATTAGCTCGCCCACAACCTAGTCCTCCTTTCTTTTACAACCTAACCCATATTAAGCGTTTTCAAAGCTGGTCCTCTCTTGATTTCGCAACCTCACCCCATCCACCCATATTACTTTTCCATGCTCCGGAGGAGCATTTTACTTTCTTGTATTTAAATGGCTGAAATTATTGTTAACTGGATCACTGCTGTCATGGCTTACTGAGCCTGATTTGCAGGTTGTGTATAGTTTATATGCTTACACAAATGGCATAATGCCATGATGCATTAGACGCTTGGAGGAGAATCTTTAAAAGGACAGAAGGACAAGAAACAAAAATGCTCCTCTGGAGCATGAAAAAAGTAATATGGGTGGTGGTGAGGTTGCAAAATCAAGAGAGGACTAGTCTTTAAAATGCTTAATATGGGGCTAGGTTCAAAAATAGAAGAGGACTAGGTTGTGAGCGAATTAATATGGGCACAGCTTCGCCGAACAACCCATATTCGCGGCATTTCACGCTTCGTCTTAGCTTTTGTCGCATACAGAGCTATCAATTTCAGTCAGTAATAAGAAATTTAAGAAGTTGAATACGTACTCATTGAATACAGTTGTTTGCATATACGTACTCTGTTAGACTAGCTAGGAATACATATGTGCGTAAATTATCATCATTTGGTCGGGTTGAACTGCGGCAAGCAACGAGAAGAGATCTAAGGACATGAGGCTAAAGCTAGTGGTTCAAGCAGGGAGGAAATAGAAGGTCAGAGTCCTAAGATTATTCTTGAAATATAAATTTTCCGTATAAATGAATAAAACGCACTGGTTAGTATAAAACGTTTCTCGAAGAAAAGGTTTGACTAACTATAAACTAAACGTAGCGTGGATGGATATGCATACTGATATACATTTATAAACCGCGAATATGGGTTGTTCGGCGAAGCTATGCCCATATTAATTCGCTCACAACCTAGTCCTCTTCTATTTTTGAACCTAGCCCCATATTAAGCATTTTAAAGACTAGTCCTCTCTTGATTTTGCAACCTCACCACCACCCATATTACTTTTTTCATGCTCCAGAGGAGCATTTTTGTTTCTTGTAGTCAAAAATGGCCCAAAACGATCTTTTGAAGGGGTTTTCCGCTTTTTCTCGAGCTACAGTCAACTAGTTGGTCTGAAATTTTGTATGTAGGCTGAAACCCGATGCGAGGAGATGCTCCCCGCACGTGAGTACCATAGTGCTACGCAATTTGCAATTACTCGATACGGTGATGCTGCAAATGGTCAAAATTGAAAGTAACGGCAACCGCCAAATATGGATATCTTTCGAAAGCTCTCGTTACGTAGATAAAAAGTTGTGATAGGTCGAAAGCGTCAAATTGTAGCAGAAATTAGTTAAGGGGCCACAAAGTTGTCAAAATTGGCCAAAATCGGTCAAAATGGGTCAAAAATGAAAATTGTCGGATCGACCTTGTACCGGTATCAGTCGAAAGGTGACAACGAGATAATCAAAACTTCTAATAGGAACAAGGCCTGTAAATGCAGAAAAATTGCGTTTTGGTGGGGTTTTTACCATAATGATCGATACGTTGATGTTGCAAACTACGTCTAAAATGAACAACTGTTGGGTACTGGCGGTCATTATTACATTCGAATGAAACCAGGCATAATGGAAAAGAATCTATTTCTAGAAAGAGTGCTTAACAAAAGTTTAGAAAATATAGTTGTGACTTAAACGGAAAATGTAGGTGGGCAACACACTCTTGCAGTCGCTAGTATTATTATGAAATCGTTTTTCCATTTAGAGAAATTAGCTAAAATGCTTCGCAATCTGAGTTTTGTCTCATTTTCTCAACTCTTCCAAGTGATTACTTTATCTAGAAAGCAGGAATCGGGACAACTAAAAAGGCTCTGTGCATTTTTGTGCAAAGCGTACCAGTTTAAGGGCAATCCACTAGCGTGAATATTAAACGCTCCACAGTTGCTGGAAAGAAATCGGCCGCATTTTTGAAAAAAACAGCATTATCAATCAGTACAGACACAGAAATACCTGTTGGGTAATGATCACGCCTCGAATAGTTGGCCTCTGTGAAACCTTCAAATCGACACCTTTAGTAATATTACGGCTTGCGTAGCTTGAGAAGTAATGGATTATTTTGATTTCTGCAAAAATGATTGGTTTTTGATCGCAAAAATAAGAAAGTTGGTTGTATCTCACGATAGACAAAAGCTAGAAAGTTACTTCAAAAAGAAAAATGTAGACCGTAGCGTGATTTTTCGTGTGAGTAAAGTTATTACTATGCTGCTGCTAGCCAACTGCTATGCTGCTGCTAGCCAACTGCAGAAGCCGGCTAAATCCATCCCTAACGGAAACGCCTTTTCGAAACGGTATAGAGCTGATGGTGCTAGAACGTTGAAAAATGTCGTTTTGGAAAGTTTCATTGAATTTTAACTTTATTTGGGCCTTGTGCTAGCTTTTGTAGCTAAAAAAGAAACAATACATTAACGAAAATAAATAACGAATCGTACAAGGAAAGATGAAAAGACTCTCACCAGGGCACCTGTGATTCAACAAATTTAAGTCCCGAATGGTATTCAAAGTCTGGAACTGTTGGCGCTGGTGCCACTTGATTTGCTAGCAAAATAA
Organism: Trissonchulus latispiculum; assembly: GCA_030248195.1. Taxonomy (NCBI): domain Eukaryota; kingdom Metazoa; phylum Nematoda; class Enoplea; order Enoplida; family Ironidae; genus Trissonchulus; species Trissonchulus latispiculum. The sequence goes on from JASAND010012869.1 coordinate 50,144, forward strand.
TCTTACTTTGGTTAAGGGAAACATTGAGTTTTGCGCTTTAAGTCACTAGTGGATGTACTCTTTTATAAAGTTGTGAGTTACGTTAACCGTCAACTAAGCTATAATTTTGCAGATGGAGCCTAATAGAAGAAGCGAGGGTGGTATTGTAAGTATATACTGTTCATGGGCCAGTTTTTCTTTTTAGTCTAATTCCTTTTTTCACGTTCTGTGCGTACGTGTATTTACACCGTTTTTTGTCACATTTTTAGCACATTCTAACATTGAGTGTTGAGCCATTGCATGCAGTCACGTCCCAGTTATTTTTTGTCATTTTGGATTTTGTTTGCATTGGTTTTGTGGTTTTGATTTTTAGTACTATACCAGCGATGTTTTAAGTGTGCATTATTTGACAGATTTGAATTTTGATTAATCCCCATAAAAATGCAGATAGAATTGCTTTTATTTGGTTGTTGAATTTTACGCTTAGTGCCAGTTAGAAGGACTTTATTCCACAAAAAGCCAGCGGGCGCCCTTTTTCTAAAAAGAGGCAAGATCGTTGAGCATCTTCCCGAAAAGCATTTTCCCGTGCCTCAATTGATATAAAAACTGGGAAGTCTTTTCTTGTAATAGTCACAACACATTATTTTTGTGGTCTAGTGTATAAAACATAAGGCAAGGACCTCTCACTTTGAGGTTGAGCCGTTGAGCTTACGTAGGGTACAGTAACGAATAAAACGTGATTTGATTTTTCGTACTTATGACATACTGTCTTCAGAAAATGTTTCAGGTCACGTTTGTACATAGTTCCTCATGTAATGGCAAAATTTGATATTTTAGCCTCAGCATCTGTCAGTGAGCCACCCTGGAGCGCTAGAAAATGATCCTTTCATGCTGTGTTCGGCTCAGCCACCCGTAAGTTGGTCCTCTTCATAGAGTCAAGGATTTCTGAAGAATTATATCGGTTACAGCTTACTTTTTCTGTGCCATTTTGCAATTGCTATTTGAGCGCGTATATGTGCTAATTTATGACATTTAAGGTGGTGATTCCCTTTGGTCACATAAAGTTTGCACCATTATTACTCATTCATTACTTGGAGTTAAGAAGCCATTTTTATATCAAAATGTAGCTAGACATTTTCTCTTTTTAATGCGTGCCACGAATCTAACGTTGCTTTCCTAAAATATTTTTAACACATTTTAGAAGAAGTATAATTTTCCAGAAATAAGTAAATTTTTTCCGACTCAAGTAAATTTTTCGCGAGACATCGGTTATATCATTCGATACCTCCATCTAGTGATGTGCGCCGGAGCTCCGGAGCGGAGCTCCGATTTTCGGTGCTCCGGAGCGGGCTTCTGCTCCGGAGCTCCGGAGCTCCGGGTACCCTGAGCAGCCATTTTCAAGCTTTGATGACTGTTTATTGTTCATAAGTTTGGGTAATAATGAAATATTCGAAGAGTTTTTATGATTTCTTGCTGTGGTCTCACGAACAGTGCGTAAGAACAATAAATTAGTGCTCGTATTATTTTTAATAAATTTTCTACTTTCTCAAAACTGCTGTAGAATTTGTTTTCCGGAGACAATTTTTCCAACTTGTCACAGATCATAAAAGTGAAAATTTAAATATAATTCTAAACTGCGACCTCTAAGAATTGTTTCCATACAACTATATATTATATATATACATCCATATATATATGTAATTGCAATTAATTAATCCATCAATTATTCTCTCTTCCGATAAAATCTATGCTTCTACGTAAACTTTCAATTTCTACAAATGTTTTCTTTGCTTTCATCTCACCCATTTTTTCTAATATTTTTCAGATCTAATTTCTCCTTACTCAAATTCATTTTATGATTACATATATACTTTTTAAAAGTCCAAAAGGGGAAAAATAAAAATTAATTTAATTAAAAATTCCCAAAATTATTTATAAATTTTATAAATTTTTTTTTTGGCGAAATTTTTTAACTCTTTTTTTTAATAATTTTAAGTGATATAAATATAAAAAAATAAAAAAAAAAAAAAATAAAAAAAAAAAAAAAAAAAAAAAAGAAAAAAAAAAAAAAAATGTCTTTTTTGCCAACGCAACATACGTAAAGCATAATGAAACGGCCAGAAATTCTGTGAATAGTTGTCAAATTGTGAACTCATTTCAGATCAAAAATACAGGTTAGCAAATGCATAGAATAAATGTTTATCAAAGGAAGCAGATTCAGAACATAAAAACATGAAGCGATAAAAGTAAACAGTGAGTAGACGTGCTTTTCAGTACAAAAATAATTTGCTTAGCTTAAAATAAAATTTTTACAATTTTAACCTCCACAAACAGTCGGAGCTCCGCGGAGCTCCGGAGCTCCGGTGCTCCGACAGCCCGCTCCGGCCGGAGCTCCGGAGCGGGCAAATGTTTCAGCGCACATCACTACCTCCATCAAATAGCTGGGGACGATTTTTTATTTATTGTGAAATCGCTCTTCGTTATAGAGAAATAAGTTGAAACGTGTGCGTAACCTGTGTTTTGCCTAGTTTTTCCAAATTTGTCAAGCTATTACTTTAGCTAGAAAGCAGCAATCGGGGCAACTAAAAAATCGTCCCTGGGTATATTTGTGCAGAACACATTTGTTCAGTAGCAGCCCTCCAGCTTGCATGGTGAATGCTCCACAATCTTTCGAAAAAAATTGGTCGTGTTTTTGCAAAAACTACATTTTTTATGATAGCAGCCTGCAGGATAGCATTTGGAAGACGATCATGCATCGGATAATTTGTCCCTGTGAGACCTTCAGATCGACGTCCTTAGTTTAATTTTACGGCTTGCGTAGTTCAAGAAATGTTGGATTATTTGATATCTGCAAAAATGACAAGTTTTTGACGCCAAAACAAGAAAATCGGCTATATCTCACTGTAGAAAAAAGCTAGAAACTTGCTCTAAAAAGCAAAGATGTGAAGCTCAATAAGATCGTTCGAATGAATATAGTCATAACTGTATAGGAGCTGCCAAACGTTCAGAAATTGGGAAAAACCACTCTGGCCGGAAATCTCGAATTTTTGAATCGGGATTGCGTGGAGGGTGTTAGAACGTTAAAAGAACTTATTTCGGAAAGTTTCATCAAATTTCATCTTGATTTACGCCGCCAAACAACAATATGTGCCCAAAAGGAATCACCACCTTAAGTTCTATGAAACGGAAACCCTTCAATTATTACCTTAATGTAAATTTTGCGTTAATTTTAAATTATCGCTTTTGAAAGGTCGATGTGGTTAATATTGTTTCTACTACGCTTTCGTTGTTTTAGGGCTCCGTTGGTCCTCCTTGTCCGCTGCCGCTCTCTGTATCTGTGATTGACTGTTCTGTGAGACTGTTTGGCGCCATGTTCCCCCTGGTTCCCGCCAAGCATCGTCTGCAAATGCTGGATCATTTTGCTGAATGCATTCGTCAGTCTAAGGGAGCCAGACAGCATGCAGTTCAGATCAACATTTTCACAGCATTATTATGCTCTCTAAAGGTTAGTCTTTTTGGAGAAGAATCTTTTAAACGATACTCCTTTTTTGTTATTGTAGAAGTCTGGCTTGGTTACCCTGTAAGTCAGTTCAATCAGTATAAACTGAAAAGAATTAGAATATTAGCACTGTTAAATTAGATTATATAGTTGTATTTATTTATTCACTGTTTTAGCACTTGGCAGAAACAAAGGGCAGCTTTGAAACGGACGAAGTGCGAAAATCAGCCTTAAATCTGATTATTGTGAGTCCTGTTTATTGTCAACATTAATTTAGCAATAATAGTTTATGTAGGCAAAGTTGAACTTTAGGATTGACAAAAATGTTGCGAGAAATCTTACAGCCTATTTTTTCACTAAAACCAAAAAAGGAGCAGGATTTTCCCTATAAATTCGTCATTCGTAATATTCGAAACTGTTATGTTGGTTTGAATAATTTAGGAGTTTCAAAAGATTATGAACTTTCGGGAAAATAAAAAATTCCTATAAATTTTGACAACCCGTGAGCAGCGGGCAAGACTAGTAACTTGGGACAATATGACTATGGGGGTGTGACATTTCTTGTTTCATGATTTGTGTTTTTGATGCTGTTGATTTATGCTGTTTCTTAATTAATGAAACTGCTGTTGAATTTCAGGGATCGCTGGGAAACGAGAATCCAGTTTTGCGTTGTGCATCCGCGGAAGCATTGGGTCGAGTAGCCCAGGTTGTTGGTGATCCAAGATTTGTGGCTGAGCTAGCGCAGTTCAGTTTTGACAAGTAAGCGGGAAATTAAAATCTGTGGTTGATTATTATCGGATTCCAAAGTTTTGAAACTTTTACGTGTTTGTCAAAGATTATTGGTTCAAATGCTTTTAAGAAAATACGGTGAAACGGGGTCACTTTGGCCAATTTCAAACTTCAAGATAACGCCCTGAATTCAATTTTGGGTCAATCTGAACAAACTTTTTTTTTAAAATGTGGAGGGTGCCTTGGCCTACAGGATGGTACATCATATGCGAGTGTACCAGCTCAGACCCACTTGTTTTTTTAAAAAATATAGGGTGGCCAAAGTGACCCCGCTGGTTGCTAGACATTGGCCGAATGTTAGGTTTGCGTGCTTTAGATGCAGTATGCCTATCTAACCTGCTGCAATAGGCTACTTTGACCACTTTTCATGTTTTAAAAAAACAAAAACTGGGCGGTAAGCATTACATCACCGGAGGGTGGGGGTCTAAGCACCGTCTCCCAAAATGTCATCCACTCGAAAAACGGACGTTCCTTGGAATACAAAATTTTGTTCCGACGCACTGAGGAATGTGCTACCAAGTAATACCTTGAAAAAATCGATCACATGACCAAATTTTCAAAATATTTCCAGCCTCGCCGGAGATTTTGCCGTATTTTATCTATTATGGCCACTAAATCTGGGTACTTTCAATGTTAAATAACTTTTGCAATGTAATGTAAGAATAACTTAGAGATTTTTTAGATCATTTTCAGTAATAAATATGTTCTCACCCCCAAGAAGGCTTGCCCCCGAGTCCCCCCAAGGAGCACCCCGTATCCAAGGAAAATTATATAGACTAAGCCCAGTAAACTATATTTATTATGTCTATGTTATACACACAGCCGTTTTGGGAGCAGAAAAATGGTTACTGACAGTTTGCTATTGATGGAGAGCTCATACAAGCCATTTTTCGGTCCGGCCAAAGTGACCCCAAAAGTCTGCTGGAGAGCGGGGTCACATTTGCCACCGCTCTGTCAGCAAATTGGCGTATGCTATGTTGACAGTCTTGGTGATTTCTGACGATTGGGTCCTTTGGGTTTTGAAAAAAATTGAACAGTTGACACTAGAGTGACTAAAATTTTTTGTAAGGGGAGACTATAAATAGGTACTTTTTGAGGGGTGTCGGACAGGTCTGTTCTAATCGATCACGGTGGTTCCTGAAAGAAACTAGTCAAGGTCTGCTGCAGTTTAAAACAACGCCAACATCCTAAATGTATAAAAAAACCAAACTTTTTATAGGTGGGTACTTTGTTAAGACGAGGAGAACGTCTCAAAACTAATTTCTGAAATTGGCCAATGTCACCCCGATGGCCAAAGTCACGCCAGTTCACCGTAATGTTTTCATGGGATTTACCATTCCATAGTTGGTTGAAACTTTGTTCTTTCGTTATTTTCTTCCAGATTGAAAGCCTGTCGTGATGTTGTGAATCGAACGGGTTTCTCGTTGGCCTTGGGTTGTCTTCATCGCTACGTTGGTGGCCTGGGTTCTGGTCACCATCTCAATACCAGTATCAGTGTGCTGCTTGCATTGTCTCAGGACACAAGCTCACCGGTTGTTCAGGTAGGGTAGGAACGGATGGAATTGTTGTTAATTAAAAATTACTATTGCATTTTGTAAATCGCTCCTTCAATATTTATGTATGTATGAGTTGCAGAATGAGTTTTACTGTAATATCGACTGCTTTTACCTACAGATAGCTTTCAATTTTGTAGATCAACAAAAATCTGAAAAAGGGATTAGTTATTCGTAATTGATCGGACTGTTGTTTCGGAGAATAGTAAAACTTTAAACTTAACAATAAGGAAAAGACTTTGTTTTGCCTGGTTGAAATTGATTATCATCTCAACGAAGTTATTGTGAGGCTCTCTATCATTCATTTTTGTAATAACTAGGTACATAATTTATGGTTTCTTAAATATGCTTTATATTTATATTTTCTTTATGCTTTTTTATTCTGTCACTTTTGTCCATTGGTTTTTCACGTTTAGTTGTTGATTATATACACGATATTATTCCATTTACTTACTGTAAATGTCCTATTTTATGCTATTCCAGCGGGTGCAACTTTCCTTTGCCTCTACTATCACATGCTGTTTTTAGGTTTGGGCTCTGCATGCCCTTGGTTTGATTGCTGATTCGGGCGGTCCAATGTTTCGTGGTTACGTTGAGCCGTCACTGGCATTGTCTCTACGCTTGCTTCTGTCAGTTTCGGCTAGCCATGCTGATGTTCATCAGTGCATTGGGAAACTGATCAGTGCTTTGATTACCACGGTTGGACCAGAACTACAAAGTAGGAAGCCCATTTTGATGACTTGAATCAAACCAATGACTTCAAGCGATTAAATTCGATTCTGATGTGGAATAGCGTAGTCAAAAGGCGAAAGTAGGAAGATCTTTCTAGTCATTGAAAAAAGTGGCGGTAGTAGTCGAAAAATTCTCAAAAAGATATATAGTAAAATATGTTTTTTCTACTACAGTAACTGTGCTAAAAAGCAGTCAACAATTTGGTTAGAGCTTGTTTTTTTCAATCAGAATTTTTTCTACTTTTTCAATCAAATTTTAGAATTTTGCACAGATCTGAAACTGAGTGCAGTGGATCTGACTCACTTTTCATAGATGTTTAGTTAGCTTGTTTAGCTCCAACACGTTTTGTTGCAGAATGAGTGCCTTTGCTGCGGTTAGTAAAAACTGTCAAACTAAAAAGCTACTGTTTGACTTTGCTGAGATAAGCGCCAAAATCATCAACAACCTCCTAAAATCTACGGCAGCTATTTTTTGTTAATTTATTTATTATTTGCTGCTACTGTTTTAGACAATGTTGGAAATATTGTGCCCACACGATCCAACTTTTTGGCCTCCTGTGCCATCATGTCGGATCATGCGGACGCCCTGGTCCAATCCGAAGCCGTTGCTTGCCTTCAACAGCTACACATGTTTGCACCGCGCCATGTCAATCTTTCTAGTCTTGTTCCACAACTTTGTGTAAGCTTGTGTCTTGCTTGCTATTTGTATTGTTGTACACGTTCCAAAAATCCCAACTGGTTTTCCCCTAAAATGCATAGTTTTGGAATGATTTCTTGTAAGGAGACCTCTGATTAGCACCCTCGTTTAAAAATTTCAATAAAACAAATTTGGTGATTTCAGTTGGATACATTTTGTTTTTCTTTTACAGCACATATTTTGACGGACATGTTTTGAGAATTTATAAGTCTTGCTAGCTGAAAGAATTACATTGGCGTGATTCTCCATTATCTTACATTGGTACAATACTCCATTTTCCATTACATTTTAGCGAATGCTGCGAAGTGACCATCTGATTTTACGCAAAGCCGCAGTCGCCTGTATGCGTCAGTTGGCTCAGCGAGAGGCCAGAGAAGTTCATGAACACGCTCAGGGTCTTGTACCACAAGGAATACAGGAAATGGAAACTAAGGTAATGGAAACATTGTTGTCAGATGATGTTTTATTCATTAGTTATAGTACCGTCGTTGTAATAACAATCGTATTATTAATCAAAATAAACAGAAAATGGTTTAGATTCCTGTTCGTGTCAGATGAGTAATGTTTGTGGTGAATAAATCATCACATTATGTCAATATTTACCAAAAGGAGCCAACCCAGGTATCCGTCCTTAACTGATCGGTAAATGTGTATTACTACGGCAGAAAGGTTACAGACGTCTGCTCTGGCTTAATCTGTAGGTTGGAGTTCACTCCAGGGACTTCTTTATTACTGGGAATCCAGGATATCGAAACTATGATTAAGGACTTTTGGGGATAGTGTTATCGGATTATGATATCAAATAACAAATTTCCATGTTTATTAATCAAGTATATATAGTCTTATCATTAGTTCAGTTCAAAAATAGTTCAAACAAAATAGTCCAACAGTTCAAGCAAAAGAAGTATGTACATGATTAACTACTTAACACCGACAAGCACTTTGTGATATGCAATCTGTTGAAAAAAAATTGTAATATCAGATAAATAAAGACTCTGTTCACAGTGTGTCCAACAGCCCTTGGGATGTGGCACCGAAACAGGCTGATCGATCAATATCATCAATACCGCCGCGATGATTGCCCGGAACTGGGACCAGCGGGCTGGTACTCCGATAGTCCGGGCAGGCATAACGATAGAGTCGAATTTGACTGGTAGAGCCACCGGGTCGAACAGGCGTCCGATAGGCACTGTCTCGACTGTTGTAGTAGTTGCTTTTGGGCCCTCCGGATCTTCCTGTGGAAACAGTACCATTGTTTTGCCGAAAACAATTGGACTGTAGAAGACAGGGTGGTTTCAGACGGCAGCCCAATTTGTCCAGAATAATCTGCAGGCCGCAGACCAGTACCTGAAAGATGGTGAGAATGGAGCCGCCAACCCAGAGACCCAGTTGGCCACCTGAAATAATTACATTAACTGCTGAATTATTACGACGTATAGTTTGAAGGGATAGTACTAAGCAAACTGCTTTGAGAATTAGTTAATAGGTTTGGAACTACTTTTAGATGGATCATCAACATTGTGTTAATTTAATGGGACACTTCTGGGCTTATTCTAGTGGGGGGGGGTGAGGGGCCCCCCATAAACACCCTTCCCCCCCCCATAATCTCCCCCCCAAAAATCGCCCCCCCCCAAAAAGTGGGTGTCCCTTTTGCTACCAAATTGTGCCCTGAAAAAAACGCTCAGAAGGCCAAATTTTCAAAAATTTTCCGGCTTCGCCGGACATTTTTACTCAATTTTTGCCCTTTTCAACACTAAATCTGCTTATTTTTGCTATAAAAATCAACTTTTATAGTATATGCCAGAAAAATAGCGTTATTTTTAGCATATTTTTCGAAATATTTCCCTACCCCCCCAAAAAATTCCTTGCCCCTCGGACTTTTGGGGGGGCCCCCCCAAGAAAAAATCCCTAGAATAAGCCCAGCACTTTTTATTTACATCTGACTGGATCAGGTTGGTGTTGTCATCAGATGGCTATAATAAAAGTTGTAATTTACTGTTTGGCATTGTTATCATCATCACTTACCTAAGTTGGCAATAAATGTATCTGGCGTTTTGGTTGGAAAGTGTTTTATTAGTTTGTATTCCAGCCTCTCAAAGAATACATCTATGATTATGGTATCGTGCATGTTTTCATAGTCTGATTCGGACTAAAAATAACAGAACGACATTATCGTTGAGTTACGCTTGTGCATTTTCTGAAATACCAATCTAACGATGACTTATAGACAAGCCTAACCTAGTATAAATTCCGCCCATAGCTTGTAGTTTAGGAAAAGACAACCTGCAGTTTCGAGTTCACGTAATAAATTCTTGTTACGAACTGCAGTCTATTCTGTATTTTCTTGTCAGTATCTTAAATCTTCGGGAAACGTAGTCGTTTTTCTTGCAGAAAGTCTCGTAAGGTCTCGATTACATTACCATACATTAGATACTTACTTACTACTTATATGAAAGCAGTAAAATTGAAAAAACATTTAATTATATACTGTTGCTCCATGTGCAACGTACGTGAAAGAAATGACGTATTGTGGGGGACGGAATTGAGGCATAGGATACGGCAGTGGAATATTGCCAGTAGGAGCAGAGTGGCTTACACTTTTGCTGACAGTCTTTGATTAAGTTTTGATTGGTATGGAAACTGGCATGCGTTGTTGGAATGAGACAGGTATAGAATTCCCTGGTTGTGCAGGCTGGCAAGCTTAAAGTACATTAGATAAAAGTATACACCTGTTGACTGTTGTGGATATATAATTGCAGTTGCTTTATGTTTACTTGTTTGTCTGGATGTGCAGAAAATTACTGAAGAATGTCTCAAATATTTTCCTTTTTATTTTGAAAATTTAGAACACTTCTGCTTATTGATTGAATTGCAATTTCTAAAGATAACTACAGGTTTTTAGATCATTGTTCTCACTCCTTACAGGGTATTTTTTAGGGATTTCTTTCGTGGGCGGGGCTTCCGGGGGGGGGGGGATTTTTTTGTATAAATGAGCCAAAAAATGGTATTTTTGGCGTATTTTGCATGGTGAAACGCTAAAAGTTCTCAAAAATGCCAGAATTTAAGCTAAAAATAGCTATTTATACGAAAAAATCTTCGGCGAAGCCGAAAAATTTTAGAAAATTTGCCTATTTTTGGCAAAAATTTGGGCACCCAAAAAATCCCGGGGGGAAGCAAAACTCCCGGGAGGGGACGATTTCGGGGGGAGGCATTTTCGGGGGGGGGGAGGTCATTTTCGGGGGGCCGTCCATGTATACCCATGTATACCCTGTATAAAGGAGATACATAAAATTGGAAGTTGCACCATGACAACAACTCTTTGTAAATCAATCGAAGCTGAACTCCTTATGCGGTCTTTCTTCTAGCCTCTGTCAATTACACTGAGTAAAGATGTTGCTCAAAGAGCCTCCACCCCCATAACTATGGGAATATGACTAAGCTTTAACTTACTTCGATTCTAGACTAGCTACATGGCTACAGTTGCATTCTTTGTGACCGTTGCCAAAAATGCACTCAGCAAAGCACTGTACTCTAGAGTAGTTGCTGGACGGCGGAAGACACTCGTAGCGGGGCGGGTCATTAATAAATTCGTATTTTGTGGCCGTCACAGGGATTAGTGAATGAGTGCCTGACGGTAGAAAGGCCAGGTCGTAGTCTAGTCCTCTGTCCTTTTCTACCAGCTTGACAGCAACTCCTGGAAAATAACCAATTACATGTATTGGATAACTATTTTTATATTAGAGTTTCTCCATGTCCAAAATACGGGGTAGCGAACTAAACGGGTCTAAAGATGCTAAATAGACTAAGACTGTGAAACTCTTACGCTATCATGTACTAAATTACATGCTTTCATACAAATGTGTGTCTGCTCGCTGATTCGCTAATTAGCATTATTCTTACGATAGGTAATTTAGTAGTAATTGCAATTAATTAATTATAACTTTAATTAGGTTAATGCAATTAAAAAACTATTTCGACAACTTTTTAGCGTTTTTCTGCTCTTTCTAATGATATTAAAATTGTTGGAGACTACATTCTTTTAACGAATTTTTGTTCTGTGCAATAATTTTTTATCATTGGACAGAGCAGAAAAATGCTACAAAGTTGTCGAATTAGTTTTTTAATTGCATTAATCTAATTAAAGTTATATATAATTAATTAGTTACATTTACTAATAAATTAAATTAAATTAATAAATTAAAGTAAGTCTTAGTAAGCTGAAGGCTAATTAGCAAATCAGCGAGCAGCCACTTGTATGAAATCATGTAATTAGTGTAAGATGGGACATCCCCAACTTTCGGAAGGGGGCAAGGGTCCGGCGATAACGAACCGAGCATGTCAAGAATGTTTAATACATGCTAGCGTATAAGTTTCATCCTCTTATTCTGTTATGTACTGTTGCTAAAATTAGTTAATGATTAAAGATTAATTACATTGCTTCTTTAATTATGTGGGATGGAAGCTCAGAAAAGTGTGAACTACATAAGCATATTTGAACTAAGATTTGCAGTTTATTGCTTTCGCTCGATTTTAAGTTTCTTTTACCTTTTTCCAACAGATCACTGACCTTGATTGTGCAGATTGTTGATGGCTGGTGTGTAGTCATCTGTTGGCAGAGTTACTAAGACTGTCAAACCAAATCCAAATCCGGCTGCCATTTGTGGTGGTCCTGACAGCCTGTAGCACATTCCCACTGAAGTCATGACCCTCTGAGCCGTTTCACAGCAATTGGTCTTACCAGCATTTGTGACACAGTATTTTATCAGGGATGTGCAGTTCACACTGGCGTTATATCTAAAAATTTAATCATGTGCAGAGCAATTACTACAGATTAGCATAAATTATCTCCGAGAGAATTTTAACGGAGGAGGAGCGAAGCACAAAAATGGCTGGTTACACAAACTTAGACTTCCTTTTTAGCACGCAAGAGGGTGGCCCGGACTTCTGGAAACGTAGCTGGAAATAGGTGTTAATGTAAAATCAAAGAAGACTATTGCTTTGCTGTGTAAAGTAGAAATTATTTAGCATTGTTTGTTCGATTATATATTTGTTTGACTTACACAGCTGCCGAAGATTTAAGTTGCATAGGCTGCATACACTTACACGAAATCTGTAAAAGTAGTATTGAGCTTGGACAGCAGCTGTTGCAGTTCGATCTCATCAGTACTATTCTCGCTCATGTCCGGCAGTTTAATGTTCTGCTGGAAGGAATAGATTTTCCCACTGAAACCAAAGGCCAGTTCAATGTAGTGCGTCAGATTTGTGCTGACATTATTTTCTTGCATAAATTGCCGGCTGAACCGATTGAACGGGCAGATGACCAGATCAGGCAATCTGGGACTGTTGAGCTCCCGAACCAGATAGCTCACAGCTACTGGCGACGACACATAGGCTAGCACAATGGCACAGCACCCGTAAATGCTGGCACTCAGCGCAGCAACAAACGCCACCAGCCAGAACGTACGTACGGCATTGTTTTCGGCCAGATAAATGTCCAGCACCCCATGTAGGGTACACTTTTCCAGAAACCGCAGCAGTAGACTTTGCTGAAATGAGCGCTGATGACGCCTGGTGGCGGCAAACTGTCTCCGGTGCAACGACAGCCGAGGATTATGTGGGCTGCCCTGGTCCCTGGTGCTGTAGTCTTGCGGTGAAATTGAATTGGTATCACTGTCTCCTGCCGGCTTCAGTCGACAGTTACAGTTATTGGTAGCGTAGAGTAGATTGTTTCCTGGACACCCGTCGCCTCCGCCTATACCGTTTGGAGTGTAGCAGGCACTGTTTGTGGCAACAATTGTAGTGGTAACAAAGGCAGGCGAGGGATAGGTCTGCTTGTTGACCCGATATAGGGATTTTCCTTTGCAGCACAGCCCGTCCAGCTGGGAACGTTTTCGTTTTCGCCACGGTTTGAGAATGGATTGTCGTTTGGGCTTGGCATCACCCCAGGGCGAGTAATTGTTGGATGATAGTTCCATTAAGAAATGCTGTAGCTTAACGCATACAATACACACTGCTTTATTATAAAATGTGAAAATAAAAATATTGCGTTAAAAGATAGAGATGCAAATATATACGTAATTTTTGTGGTAAAAAATCAAAATATATATATATATATATATACCAATAATTAAAAACAGTGAAGATATAATTGCAAATGATTCGGAAAAGATTGCTGTTTATTCATTATATACTTTATCATTTTGCGTTAAAAAACTAAACATTTGTTTTTATCAGGTTAAATAGTTTCAATGATGTGGTGTATACTACTCTCGTGTAAGATTGAACATTCGATATACTTTTGCATAGGTTATCGAGCCACTCAATTCCCGCCTATTATCTGAGAAAAAATGTTGAAAACGTAAAATGGGCACATTGAAAGATAAATATGGGAGGCTGACTTTTCCCTTTGCAAGTAATTGCTTTAAAATTGCAGACATTCAGTCGTCGACCTGTCACGATTTAGACATTGCTGTCTGATGATAAGTTGTCTTTTTACCAGCCGACTGCAAAAACGACTAAATAAACCAGAAGGTTTGAAGCTCTAAGATAAAGTTTCATTAATGTGTTGTAGAGGCATATATTTCTTCTTTTTTAATGATGGGCGCTTGCAACGTGGATGTAGCTTAGGAATGCTCTCAATTCTTTTACCAAAGTCTAAAAGTAGAAACTTAATTGTTTTTGCTACATTTCTGTATAGTATATATATATATATATAAATTTATTTTAGTACAGTACTAAGAAATTGGTTTAAGGTGGTGATTAGATTACATATAAGTAAATAAGGGCATGGCAAATAAGGGGGGTCGATTGCCTGGCGGCCTGTTAGTGAGGTTATGTGGGATCCAGTATACTTTTGTTTGAACCAGAAATCTCTCTGGAATTATTAATTTTTTTTATTCCTTTATCTTTCGGCTTGACGTAAACTTTTTCTTTCCTTTTATTTCATGAACGTATATAGACCCCTTTAAATGGATAAAATAAGTAAATGTTGAAATTTATGTAAATTATAATTATTGCTGCAACGCATATGATCAAAAATTAAGCATTACAGAATGTCGTAAATGTTGTAGTGTTAGCAAAGATTATTGCTATTGTGGTGAATTGTGGTGAATGTTTCTTAATAACGGTATGTGATGGAAGGTCATAGCTTCAGTTGTGAGATTTCTGAAGTTTAATGCTAAAATGTCGAATTATATACGACCAAAATGCAAATGTTTATTTTCTGGAAGGATCTTTAGCCGACAACCTTTATCCTATCCTCTGTCAATTAACTGTAGATTGCTGAGATAAAAACATGAACAATCACAGGGCAATGGTTGTTGGATTGAGACTCATTCCTGTGCTTCTGGGTGCTCCAGTATTCTCTTCGGCCCATCTCACTAATCAACACCTTATATCCCTTTTATCAGCCCTGAGCCCATTACATATTCATAAGGTTCCATTATCGTTTCTTGCCGTTACTGTGGGTTTTTTCCTGAGCAGGAGAGAAAGAAGAAGAAGAAGTAGAAATACCGTGATATATGTTTGTATAATGCTGACTGCCTACGCATACGTACATGAATGTCTTTCGGTCTGCTACAATTCTCGCATATATAATCAGAAAATCTTTTCTTTGCCCTTTTTTCTCCTTCAGTTTTAGGGTTCCCTTTATTCTTCCCGTTTTTGCCGATATATACTACCTCTACCATATACTTATGTGATTGTGTACTTTCATTCTTTATATATATATATACGATATATATATATTCAGTATATTATGTATATGGTTTTTCGTGTGTGTTGATGGAGCACGTCCGCCTAAATGAAGGATGTTCTTTGGGAATGCTTTTAGTCCAATTAGTGGAAATTAGCCAGCCAAACCATCAGCCGAATGATGCACCATGTGCGCAAATGCTATATATAATGTACCCCCACCCTGTAGACAGTGGTTTGAATGTTCGGCTTACACTTACACTATAGGAAGGACCACCTATTCCCAGACGACTGCAGAAAAACTCGTCACAAAAGGATAAGCGCAGAGAATCGGAATATTTGATTTGACATTTGATTGAACTGTTGTTGCAATGCTATTTATTTAATAAGGTCATTTTCTATTTATTTAATAAGGTCATTTTATCTACGTACTTCTTGAAACTACTGCTAAAGATCCACCTACTAATATATTTATTGTGATAACTGCAGATAGGTGTGTGTAGCATTGTTTTTGTAGCTGTGTCTATTTTTTATTTGCTCAATTTAGGAGTCTGTACTACCGGAAACTGGACTGGAAGGCGCCCTATTTGATCTGCTGAACTCTGAAACTGATCCAGTGCTGATAGATAATGTTAAGGAAACATTGCTCTCTTTAGCACAATGTTTAG
Source organism: Trissonchulus latispiculum (assembly GCA_030248195.1). Lineage (NCBI taxonomy): Eukaryota > Metazoa > Nematoda > Enoplea > Enoplida > Ironidae > Trissonchulus > Trissonchulus latispiculum. The sequence goes on from JASAND010012869.1 coordinate 65,752, forward strand.
GAGCCGAACTGTTGAGTCACTGGCTGGGCCTGGCCAAGGACATCCTGGCGGCGACACCCTCTGGTTGGTATTCCTTTTTGTATTTCAGGAAAGAAAAGAAAAGAAAAAAAAGAAGACAGTGATTTTATTTGGAAAAAATAGCAGCAACCCAAACCGTCTAAAGAACGTGAAACTTAAATATTGTGTTTATTTCTGTAAAAACTGTTCTTACATTTTAAAAATTTATACGTATTTCATAATACGTAAGGTGTATTTTCTCTAGGCGACAAAAGTGAGGTGGAGCCCTCCTCACTAGAGTGGCCTGAAGTTGTGTAATGTCGCAAGAAATATAGTAAAATTCTCCTGTTATTTACATATGCCAAGATTAATTTGTGTTTAGAGAAAGCTAAGGTGTTTATTTGTAACGATCGTGCTTACATTTTTATGCAGCAACTGAAAATTTAGGGCAACTTTTGCTGAATTCAAAAACAGGTGCAGAAGCGTCGCGTAAATGTTTAGGCTATTTGCTTCCTTTCTCAACCCGTGGCCTTTACTTTACCCATATTTAATCACGTTTAATTTTCACCAACAGCCAATCATTGCAATAAATGTACAGTATATTGTACGGCTGCTGCGCTTTTTTCTTTTTTGAATACACTCTTTTGAAAAAACCCTATTAGTTTTTTGTTTAATCCGTTTTTACGAATTGTCAATACAAGCGGCCTAAAAATTATCCTGTCGCTTCCGTTTTCCACGATATTCTGGTTCATCTTCTTTAGTTATTTTACAAAATTCCTTTTTGATTATGTTTCACTGAGAAGGCTCCGCAGCAGCCTTGATGAATACGTATTGCTGTTTTGGTGTTACCATAGGTTAACCAGGCGGGGGGGGGGGGTGGGAGGCCAAGCCCCTCTAGCCCGGACAAGGTACATGCCCTATTGTCGTTGGGGAAAAGCGGTAACGAACAGTGGCCAATAGGTAAGCAAAAATGGCTGGAAAAACAATTTTTACACAAATTTAAAAAATTAGTTCAAATTCGGTTTTCGCTGGAATTTTTTAGCTAAAACCGACATTTTTCTAAAATTTTGTTGCAAATTTAAATAAAATTAACGTTAATTTTTTTTGAAAAAGTTCACTAATTTATTCTTAACTGTGCAAGCCCCTTTAAAATTTCAGTTCAAGGTACAGGCACCCTCAAATTTTCTGGGGACAAGCCCCAGGACCCGACCCCCGACAAGCCAATGTATGGTTGTTACAGTTATCATGAAGCCCTTTCCTGCTTATAGATTTGGTTAGTCCACACGTTGACGAAAAGATAGTTCAAAGTACTGAGGGTCTGGGTGACGACGAGGAAAGCCATGAGGATGACGCGGCCAATTTCGGCGTCACCGAGTCTGATCCCAGCGGTTGTCAGATTGGACCCCGCTGGCCTACCCGGGTTTTTGCCATGGAAATTGTGCGAAAGATTATTGTGGCCTCAGAGAATGAACGGGCCCATTTTGATCTGGCCCTGGCCAAAGAGCTGCAGATGAGCGCTACCCCAGTTAAGAGTAAGTTGGAGGATGCGGGAGGTGGTTGTGTAACGAGTTTGCTTAGCACAGGCCCTGTTATGTTTTGAACAGATTTCACTGGTTTGTGTGTTGGTAGGTGGTCATTGACTGACAGACTATTATTTTATTCATCGATTGATTGATTGATTACGGTTGATTTGATTGTTAATGGCTTCTTGCACAAATTCATGGCGGCTGATGTGGTCCATTCTGTTACAGTAGCATTTTTGTCCAAATTAATAGAAACATCTGCAGTCTCAAGTTTGGTTCGACGTTGTTACTTTGTGCACGTCACCTGTCGAGTCTGATTTTTCTTGTATTGTTAGTCGGACAGATAGAGTCAAAACAGCCACAAGTCTTGTATTGTTTCCTGTATTGTTAGTTTGTTTGGAGTTTTTATGCTATTTGTGATTTTCTTTGTTTCAGAAGAGGATTATTTAGTGCTACACTTGTCTGATCTGGTTAGAATGGCGTTTATGGCAGCCACTTCCGACAGCACACCTTTGAGACTGGCTGGATTGTCCGCGCTTCAGGTAGGTATAGTCAAATTTTTGGAAACAGGGCAGATTATCACTACTTAGTTAGTTAGAAAAACGTTAGTTAGTTAGTTAGTTAGTTAGTTAAAACAATGGGAGAAGCTAAATCTGGAAAAATCCAATTTAATTATGATAGGTCGCCTTTCCTCCAACGTCGCGACCTAATCCCTGTTCTGGATAGATTCGTTGTTGTGATGTGGTGGTGAGTTAAATTTACATTGTTTCGTATTTTTTTCTGATTTTAGGATGTGATCACGAAATTTGCTACCGTTCCTGAACCAGAATTTCCCGGACATGTTATACTGGAGCAGTTTCAAGCTCAGGTTTGATTTCATGTCATTACTTGAGTTTGCATATCACATTTGTCTTTTTCTTTCCTTCTGGCTTTTTTGATCAGAGGTCTGGCTCTTAATTAATCGTAATCTTAGTTTCCACTTCCCTGTTGCCCAATGTTGGACTGTGACTAAAAACTAAAGGAGTGAATTTTGATCGTTTGCATTGTGTTTATTTGCTAAATATTAGTGGCTGTTCTGCATTTTTAAGGTTGGAGCTGCTCTTCGACCGGCCTTTGCGCCTGAAACTCCGTCTCACGTAACAGCATCAGCGTGCCAGGTATGGCGTTACGTGTACAAATCGGTCTGGCAATTTGTGCTCTTGTCAAGACTAGTTTAAAAGGAAAATGGACACAAAATGTGCTTTCTGAAAGCTAATTCTGTAGTCTACATAGGTATTCTTAGGCAGTAGTTTCGATAATTATCCGTTTTCCCATGCCGGGCCGATAGGAAAAATGAAATGGCTCACTAGTTGACATGCAAGGCCGTGCATTGAAGCGGTAAAAGTAAAGGGCAGATGTTTTTCATTGTTTCATTATACAGTTGAGACCGGAAAGTTAAAGCATTTTAGTTGGGTTGAATTTATAATCTTTTACAATGAGCAAACTATCACAATCTACAGTCTCGTGTTCTTTTGGGTTTATAAATGTGTCAGCGCTATTCGCTTGGAAAGTCTTAACTTCAGTCACGTTTCATTATTAAAATACAGACATAATGAAAGAACAAACGAAACTAAAGTCTAACCAAAAAATGTAGAAAGCGAAATTGTTTTCTTTATATCTCAATAACGCTTCAAGATAGCTACCATAAAGTATACTTCTGAACCGGACTGATGACATCTTTCTTTTCGTGAAACTTTTTTTTTGAAATTTGCCGTGCGATTTCAAAGGGTGCCGTTTTTATATGTACAGAAAGATTGGTACATGGTACTGCCACGATTTTTTCACGAAAATTTTCCCTTGTATGAAAGTGCTACACACCAAATTTCAACTTTTTTGGCTGAAAATTGCGTGAGTTATCCAAGTTTTTAGATTTTCAAAATCCTTTGATCTTTGCCGCTTCTTCGAGTTTGACTGGTTATTACTCGCGACTCGCTTAACGGAAAAAAAATTTTCGATTAGATTTTCAGGACCGCCTAGGCGTCCGCTTTCACCCGATATATGTGGTTTTTCAAAATTTGAAAGTCGATTTTTTTGAAAAATACCACTTTTTGACCCAAAATTTCGACATAGCGAGTCTAGCAAAAGTGAGTAAAAAATGACATAATCGTAAAGTCCAATCTAAGCCGAATCCAACTGATATAAAGTTTTTGTGGTTACGACTTACATTGTGCCCGCAAATGAATTTTTAAACAATTTCCTTTTTCAGTTGGTTTTTGCTAGTTTACACTGGTTCCGGCAAATCAAGGCGGCAACATCAAAGGGAGCCAAAACCAGCCGAAAAAGGGAAAATTTTTTAAAAATACATGGCGGACGCAATGTAAGTTGTAGCCACAAAAACTTCATATCGTTGGATTCGGCTTAGATTGGACTTTACGATTATGTAATTTTACTCACTTTTACTAGACTCGCTATGTCGAAATTTTGGGTCAAAAAGTGGTATTTTTCGAAAAAATCTTTCAAATTTTGAAAACCACATATATCGGGTGAAAGCGGACGCCTAGGCGGTCCTGAAAATCTAATCGAAAACTTTTTCCGTTGAGCGAGTCACGAGAAATAACCAGTCAAACTCGAAAAGCGGCAAAGATCAAAGGATTTCGAAAATCTAAAAACTCGAATAACCCACGCAATTTTCAGCCAAAAAAGTTGAAATTTGGTGTGCAGACACTTTCATACAAGGGGAAAATTTTCGTGAAAAAATCGCGGCAGTACTGCGTACCAACTTGTACTTATAAAAGGAGCTTTTTGAAATCGCACGGGAAATTTCAAAAAAATTTTTTTACGAAAAGAAAGATCTCATCAGTCCGGTTCAGAAAGAGGTGTACTTATGGTAGTTATCTTGAAGCGTTTTTGAGATATAAAGAAAACAATTTCAGCTTTCTACATTTTTTGGCCAGACTTTAAGATTATCACTACAGCACCTCCGACCTGAAAATTCGGCCCGAGGTGGGGATCGAACCCACAACCTTGGCTGTCTAGGCCAAAGTTGACTAGGTACATCTATGAACGGCTCGTTTGTTATAGGTTTGTTCTACTTGATAGGAAGCGGTGTTGCTCGGGATTTGAATGATTTACGTCGCGTTCATCAGTTGCTGGTCTCGTCGTTGAGTAAACTGAAACGAGGCTCCATAGCCACACAGCTTTATAACGAGAGCGCTGCTACGTTGGAAAAGTTGTCAATTTTGAAAGCGTGGGCAGAGGTAAAAGGTTTATGCTCCAGCTTAGATGTAGATGTCAGGAACCTAATCTTATGAAGGAGTTTCATAAAATTGCATATACTGCAAAGACATTTTTTAATAAGTGCTTACAGCAAAACCTACCGTATTATGCCAAACAGTGGCCCATGGGCGTTTTTTCGGAATCGCCAATTTCGAATTTGATTTTTGTAATCCAAAAAAGCGCCCACCCCCGAAAAAACGCCCATGGGCTATATTTTGGAAACCGTCTTATAATTACTGCTTTGCCAATATTCGATAAATTCGAAAATTTCTACGGACAAGCTGTTCGGCACGTGTCAATAGCTAATATGTCTATCTAAACAACCGAAGATTGATTAGAAGCCTTACAATAGCTTAAACGAGTGACAACTTTATTCACGAACTTTTAGTTTTCTAAGGCATGCAAGTGAGCATTGAGAAATCCAAAAAAACGCCCACCCCCGAATAAACGCCCATGGGCGTTTTATTGGGTGGGCTTTGGCATAATACGGTAGTCTTGTTTATCTAGTTCAATGTGAGATCAATTAAAATTTTAGTGTTAGCAGATGAATTGTATTTTAATATTTGTTGAGCCGTCTTGGACTTGGAATCCTATCAAAAACCTTTGAGAGCAGTCTTTGCCTTTCAAAATTTAGCCTTAGATCGGCGGTCTATTTTGCGTTCATGTCTTCGGTTACAACTTAGTATATTATGGTCCTACCACGCTATCTTCACAGGAATATTGCTTTGTATAGCAATACAATAGAAACGAAACGGATGTACGTACAGAAATACAATAGAATACTGACGTTTAGGTTTACATTGTTGCCATGAAGCAAGCGGAGCGAAGTAGTGACAAGGACGAGAGCAAGGAGAAGGATGGTTCCAGTAAAACTGGCCCCGGTTCTCAGCAGAATCTGCTTGATCTCGTAACGCCTGAGCTGTCAGCTCTGATAGCTCACTGGTTGGCTGCTTTAAAGGATTACGCTTTACTGTCTCTTCCGCCTGGTATGTAATCCCTCAAACGCAGTTCTACCTGACATGTAGACTAACTATCGTATAGCTTAGGCTGTTGTCGTTATATTTTGAACCGAATAAATTTGAACTCTATAATTTATCTGTGCTTATCTTATTTGTCGGTGGTTTGCTCTTTTCTATGCTTATGTGTCCTCCTTTCAATTTTGGACGAAGATAATGGCTTAATCATAACGAAAATACTACATACTTTAGTTGATGTAGTCCTCCCTTATCATGCTTCGTTTCTGTTTGTTTAGAGTTCTCAAGTCAACTGCCCAAAGAAGGTGGAGCCTACTATACGGCAGAAAATGTTGATGCTATGAGACCGCACTATAAAAGTTGTTGGGCTCCTCTAATCTTGGCCGCTGCTACGTGGCTGCGTCACAACGGCTTTGCGTTACCTGAAATTAAGCCAGAGGTATATTATAATGCTTATTTTCAGTCCTGTTATTTTTACGTTTTCAGTTGACGCTAACTATTTTTATATATGTTACGTTATGACATATTTTTTATTTGATTG